>LPNX010727343.1:262500-319048 GCA_001517045.1 Pseudotsuga menziesii
TAGCTAGGTCAGGTAGGTTGAGGCTAGCCATATATGGTAAACTGGATGGAGGGTGTGATACGGTAATGGGTTGGACCACATTGGGGCCCATGCCCCCAGGTGGAGGGGTGATGTGAGGGATGTTACCCCCAAGTGGGGGAACTACAGTGGTAGGAGTTACTAATGGCGTAGGTATGGGTATTCCTGCCGTGGGCATAGGTACGGTGAGGGGAATGGTAGACGGGCCTCTTGTGGAGGGTATACCCATGATAGGTGTAGTAACTGGTATAGTGGCGGATGTACCACCGGTGGTCCCTATAATGGAGGGGTTGGGATTCACGCCAGCCATGGGGCTAGTGGGGGTAGTGTAAAGAGTGTTCTCAGAATCTGGTGACGGGGTCCTATGCCACTGATGGGTGGATTCGAGTGACAAGGCTCGAGATATACGGTGATGACGGGTGGTGTCAAGTGAACCGTGCTGTGGGGGCTTGCCTCTGAGGCGACGAGAATGTCTCGGAGAGTCAATGGTGACAAGTGGTTTTCAAATATGTGGGTTGTGGTGTCGAAAAAACAAATAAAAAATCCTAATGCAACCGTGTGTGCAGAAGGAGAGCTCGAAAAATGAGGCACTCGGCCCAAAAAGCAACTCAAAACACCTAGTGTAACTGCGTGCTACAATAGGCGGAGTATCAATAAAGTGGTCAGAATACCAATAAGTAGTCGGTTTCCTAAAAAAGAAAAATCGGTGGACTCACTAGACCCAGAGGAGGTAAGGGAGCATGCAAACACCTAACGAATGGTATTATGACTTAACTAAGTATATCCTCTGCAAGGTGATGAAATCCAAGTCAGACAATATAAATAGGAAAATCAAATGGCTAAAGTATCCCCCTACCGGGAGGGACACCGGGTACGCAAACCTAGAAGTATGGAAACTAAGATACCCCGTTCATGACACGTCCAGAAAGGTGAATCTGCCACTTGGTCCTTTAACCGCAATATTCCCTATACAGGGATATTCCGAGAACTGCGAAAGGTAGCCCTTCAGTTACTGAATGGATTTCGGTATTCCACTCAGACTTCCGGAACCAATCTTATGACTTCAACCCTCCTAAGGGAGAGGCCCTCTGATAAACTGGTGGTGACCGTGTCAAAAAATACTAAGGGATTTTGGTTCCCTAAAGGACAACAACTATGTCTCACGTGTAAATAACCGAGAGGTGTTATTGGAAGCCTATCCCCCCGATCCTACCTAACTACAAGATTCTTTTGTGTTCCTCAAATGAGGTTATAGTGTTGGTTGAGTTAAGTAGATTTTAGGTCTCACTTGAATTAGGGGATAGATTGTGTGCATGTGAGGTTGTGAATCCAAAATGGTTACTCAATAACAATAATAATGTATGAAAAACTTTTAAAAACTTTTACCATGCGAATTTTTTTTTTATTTTTTAAATAATGGCTAAAAATTTTCTAAACAATTTTGTAAACAAGGGACAAAAATGGCTGTAGGGCTGCAACTGGTACAGGTGGCTGTGCAAGTGCAGGAAAAAGGGAGGCAAAGTGGCTGGGTTTCGGCGCGAAAACAAGGGCAAAAAACAGTTCGCGGACCGCGGGTATGGGGCGGACTCGCGCGGTCGGACCGCGGGTTTGAAGGCAACAGTCGCGCACAGATCGCGGGTTTAAAGGAAACAGGCGCGGTCTAGGTCGCGGGATTCGGGCTGACAGCGGCGGTCGGAGCGCGACTGTGTTATGAAAAGGCGTGGTCGGATCGCGACTGTGGGATGAAAACACGCGGTCAGGGCGCAACTGGGAAAGTTCAAAAACACGTCCAGGACACAGGAAAATGGCTGACAGCGGTGGGCTGGTCGCAGGTTAGGGCCTGAAATGCGCGGTCGGGCCGCGACTGCGGAAGAAAAAAGTGCGGTTTTCGGTGGCCGAAACTGACAGCCGAAAGTACAGTACAGAAAAATAGAGTTAAAAAAGACAGCGGAGTCACCAAAACTGTAGCTAGGGTTTTCACCCTAGCTTGTGCTGATGAGCACCTACTAAGGAATCTGGAATCCTTAGTAGTAGTTCAATGATGTATATGAATTAAACAACGATAAACTGAAACAAAGACTAATCTAAATACGTTCTTGAAGCTAAAGCAGTAAGAAGTAAATAACATGAAACAGAAACAGTAAAGAAATGAATAATGATTTTTATTGATATTACCTCCAATGAGGAGGTTGATGGAGTCCGTTGCGCTGGTCCGATGTCGGTGGCTTCGAGCTCCAAGCTGCTTCTTTTCCTTCTCCGGTGGTGGAAATGGGCCAAAAAGAGTTCTCAATGGTGAAAGTAGCTTGATGGTAAGCTAGGGTTTTCGAGAATAATTTTGGGAGAGGCAGGATGCTTATGATAATGGATATGGAATAATGGGTCTCCATCACTTATTTATAAAACCATGTTTAGGTCAGCTTTTTAGGGTTTTAGCTGTTTTAGGGTTTCAGCTATTAGGGTTTCTTCTTTTTTCCTCATTATTTTATATTTTTTATTCCTTTTTGGATATTTTTGGAGGAAAAAAGGATTTTATAGCCTTTTGGAGGCATTTTAAGCTTTTTGGTGACCTTTTAGATGGTTTTTATGGGTTTTTGATGGAGATATGGTAGGAAAGTGGACAAATGAGCCATGTAATGGGGTAGATGAGGTAGTTAACCATTTTTTGGTGTTAACAGGAAGTGTAATGATTTTGGATTGATTATAAGGTTAATATAGTTTTCCATATACTTAATAGGTAGAATTTGGGATTAATTGTAACTTACATGGGGAGAGGAAGAGAGAAATGGGAGTTTCATGGAAACTTGGCTAGATTCCCCTTACATTTATGACATCTATGACACTAATGATGGAGATTATATGACAATTATTACACAAGTCATATCCAAAGGCTGAAATATGACATATATGACATTTCATGTCAAAATATACCGTCCAATATAGCTCACATGTGACTTTTGGAAGCTCAATGGGATCCTAGTCAAATTTGGGGAAGGTGGAAGGCTAGGAAAGAGGGAACACATGTCAATTCATGAGCGCACACACTAATTTGAATTGGATTGACTTTGGGGACTAATTTGGAACCATATAATGCTAATAAATTTTATAAAATACAGGAATAAACCAAGAGAATTACCTTTTGATCATTTGTGAAATTTATTGTTGTGAAGAGAGAGAGCTAGTGGATGACTAGTTCATGCCTTAGCCAATTTCGAGGGTGAAATATTCCCATCATAGTTGGTGTTGGGAGAGGTGACTCAGGTATTTCAGTGAGATTAAATGGATATTTAGTTATAGGTTCAAGCTACATCATCTCGTGGACACATCGAATTTCATCTTGTTCTTCCTTTCATGTCAAGTTTTCTCGGCATATTTCAGCTCCATGGAGTGAGGCGCACTTGGTGAGCTATTCATATATTTGAGGAAGATTATCTTAATCTAGTATTTTGTATTCTGATGTAAATATTCTATTATTTAATTTCATAAATATTTTATGTTTAAATGTAAATAAATCTCATGTATTATTGCTCAATAATGAAGAAACAATGTCATTTTCCAACTACCTTGTTGTAAACTCTTGTAATATTGATGAATTCGAATCGATGTGTAAAATATTGATGATTTATAAAGGAATGGACTGTAATTAAAGAATATTATTGGTTTCATTTTTATTAAATTATAATTTTTTACCATTGGGTTGAATTGCATAACCATTGGAGAAAAGTACACCTCATTTCCCTAAGGGTCCAAAACTAGTTTTTTATATATGACTGAAAGAAGTGATAACAGCCACGGGAGGTGGATTGGTTATCCATATGAGTATATGATAATTATTATACACATAAATTGATTCAATTTCATAATTCTAGTGTATTACTGGACATTTTGGAAGCCATTTCTACCACTTAACTGGGGGGGATTTGAGCCCAAAATTGCCAATAAAATCCTCTATCTTGTCCAGAATTTAGTACAGACTTGTAGAAGTGTTTCGAGGGAAATAATAAATCCTTTAACATAAAAATTAATTTATTATATCATTCATACACATTATGTGAATATTTTGGAGCAATTGGGCTGATTGGGAGACCAAGACACTAAAACTATTCAAGAGCAAAAATTATGAAAAAATTGGAAAATTGGGAATTTTGGTAAACATTAAAAAAAAATGTCATTGCAAGTGGTATCAAAGCATGATATTTGCACCTGATGTGGCCTTATATCTGTGAGGACAATAATTCACGGACCACCATTATATATTGAAATCGAAAGGTGCTTTTATTGAAGAGGAAACAATGACTAGGGATGAAAGGGGAACCTCATATGATGGTGAGGAGAATATAAAAATCATTGAACCTATAATTGAAGACATGAACAAGGATATTATGAAAGGATTTTAATTTTTGGCTATCCAAAGTTTGGAAAAATATATTTATCTTAATAAAACCAAGGGGGCAAATGCATCAGTTTGCTTGAAAGAGAAACAGGGGGAGACCCATGAACCACCTAATTCTGAAATAGGTGAAGTAGAAGAAGTAGTAAATGAAGAGGATAGAAATTCAATCCCAAGTGAATTTGAAAATTATGAATAGACATCACATGACTATGAAGAAATTTCTATTGAAAATATTGAAGATCATTTCGAGACACCTTCTACCTTGGAAATGAAACAAAGAGCATCTACTGATGGATACTTGAACAATGAATTAGTTCCTACTAATGGGTGCTCACAACTCTATGTTGGTGACATAGAGATAATATTTCAAAATTTTGTTGCAAGAAAAATTTCCGTTAAACATGAAAATGAATACCTTGTATCATTTGAAGAAGAAACAAGACCAACTTCCCCATCACCACTTGAGATTCATGAAGTTGGTCCAAGCGAGAAGGAATAAAATGAGGAGGTTCATTTCCAAGAGCTTAATTTTATTTAAGGGTCATTAAAGATGAATTAAAATAATATTCAAGACTCCCTTAGCATACTCCATGACGCTCAAGCATTGGTATCAAATCTCACTGGAGAGCTACTTCCTTCGAGGAGCCATCCTTCCTTGAAGACACGGAGAAGATTCAAAGAGCAATGTGAAACCTCGAAGGTAATTTCATGTCTTTGTTTTTTCATAGAAAAAATTTCATTGAGCTTAGTGAACGGTTACATGAATCCTACTTGAATAATAATGAATTTACTCATAATTTCTCAATTCAAAATGAGAAACTTCTTGAAAAGTTGTCAGACACTTGTTTTTCCTCCTATGTTTCATATTGTCAAATGATAGATTGTTTCGAGGATTCTCATGACATGGTGGATCATGAGAAATGTGGAAATTTGAATTCGCTTTATTTTTTGAATATGAACTTGAAGAGATCCAAACATTCGATTATTGATGTGGTGGAATAGGAACTTCAATTGTCTCTTGATGAAGGTTATGCAATTTTTATTGAAGTGCATGATTCCTCTACATTCGAACCAATCTATTACAGATGTTTCACACTTTTGAAGGATCTTAATGATACTACCCATATGGATCACTCCCATGATGTAACTTCTGCACTTTTTGATCATTTGGGTGAGTTAGTTCATTCTTCTACATCCTACCATTCCATGTTTTGCAGCATTAATCTCAATGAAGTATGAGTGAAAGGGTTATTTTTTATGGTGCCACCTGAGGAGTATGGAACTCCTAGATTTACTTGTTATGATGACATGGTTGGAGCACACTCTTATTCACATTTGCAGCAGCATCTTTTTTTACTTTATGATGATGCACATATACATGGATGCGCCTATGATATGCATTTGAGTCACTTGAAGAATCGTGGTTTTTCTAGCTCAACACTTGGTTCATTTGATGTTGGAGGAACTTCATCCAACACTAGCGATAATAGATTTATGATTGGAGAACATTTCTGTTTCCAGCCACATACTTTGTTATATCTTTATGATTCTCTCATTCATGGATGTATGGGTGAGACTTCTTTGAGTCATTTGAAGTCTCCTTGTTTCTTTTGCTCATTATTTGGTTCATATTTTGGTAGAGTTTCTTTATTCACTTTTTGGATGAAAGAACACATGGCTGATTATATTGCTGCACATTATATTTTTTTGGAGCAGCATTATAGGACATGGGATCCTCACCTATGTTATTGGAGAAGATTTGATTGGTCACTTGAAGCTTGTATGAACTTGCAAAATGATGGTCTACATACTTGAAATATTCCCATCGTATTTGGTGTTTGGAGAGGCCACTCAGGTATTTAAAGGAGCTTCAATGGAGTCTTAGTTACAGGTGCAAGCTATAGCAGCTCCTAGATAGATCAAATTTCATCTTGGTCTTCCTTTCATCTCAAGTTTTCTCAACATGTTTAAGCTCGATAGAGTGAGGTGTACTTGGTGAGCTATTCATCTATTTGATGGAGATTATTTCTATCCAATATTTTGTATTATGATGTAAATTCTCTGTTATTTAAGTTCAGAAATATGTCAGGTCGAAAGGCCAAGAAATATCATGTATTATTGCTCAATAATGAAGAAATAGTGCCATTTTCCCACTACCTTGTTGTAACTTCTTGTAATCTTGATGAATTTAAATAGATGTGTAAAATATTTATGATTTATGAATGAATGGATCGTCTTTAAATCATTTTATGGGTTTCATGTTTAGTAACTAAGAATTTGTGGCCATTGGGTCAAATTGCATAACCATCCGAGAAAACTACACCTCATTTCCAAGAAGTGATAAAAACAATGAGAGGTCAATTGGTTATGCATACAAGTCTATGATAATGTATTATAAACATACCCTTCTTCAATTTTTTTAATTCAAGTGGTTTTCTGCACATTTGAGAAGCCATTCCTACCACTCACCCATGGGGGATTTGAGCCCAAGATTGCCAATAAAATCCTCTATCTTGTTCACAATTTAGTATAGACTTGAAGAAGTGTTTGGAGGGCCATAATATATCCATGAACATAAAAATTAAGTTATTATATCATTCATACACCTTTTCTAAATATTTGGGAGAAATTGGGTTGAATGGGAGACCAAGACACTAAAACTAGTCAAGAGCCAAAATTGTGAAAAAATTAGAAAATTGGGCATTTTAGTAAAAATCTAAAAAAGGGGTCATTACAATCACCGTTAAAAATAATGGAAACACTAAAATTATTTTAAGAAAAAATATCTACACTATTTAGAAGAAAATCATAGATACAAAGAAATCCCAAATTTTATAATACATACAAAAAGAAAAGAACTTTCAACTCATTTGGCTCAAATATATCTCGAAACTAACCAAAAGCACCTAATTAATCATTTAAAAAAATATAAGCCACACAATAATTTTATCCATATGATGATCATAAAAATGTTCTAAGAAACCATATAATTGGAAAAATAAATAAATTAACCTTCAAACAAAAAAAGTCAAATCAGTCAAAACAACAATATAATTGGAAAAATAAATAAATTAACATTCAAATACAAAATATCATATGAGTCAAAATAAACTGAAAGTTAGGAATCAAACATATAACCTACCTATTACAAGTAAGTTATTGTTGCACTATTCTACATGCACTAGTGATTACACTCCAATAGCTAAGAGTGATTACAAAAGATGTAGTGATCCACTACACTCTAAATTACCCTACTCAAAGAAAATTGATAAAACTACTTACAAGGTGGGCTGATGGTAAGATCCCTTTACTCCAACTTAATATTCATTTCAAAGAAGATAGGTCATGTACCTTTTGTTAGAGACAAGAACACTTTCTACATCATACAAATGGATCACAAAAATTTAAAAAAATGAAGGAAATATAAAAAATTATAAAAACTCTACAATTTTAATATCATAAAAAATTCCATAAAAAAAACATTGAACAATATCTAAAAGAGTAAACTTCCAACTCGACAAATAATCACCAAGAAGAATATAATAATCTATCAAAAATCAACTAAAATATACCAAAAATGACAGAAATGCTATCCTTTTCTAAAAGAACCTATGGCTCCCAAAAGTATTCATCTAAACCTCTTAATTTTTTTACTCATGCAAATACTAATTTAAAAAAAAAAACTATGGCTCCCCAAAAGTACTCATCTAAATTTCTTAATCTTTTAACGCTTAGGAATACCTCAAGAGACCACACTTCACAATACTTTTAATTATGTTACACATAAGTACTCATCTAAACCCTTTAATCCTAATGAGTAAGAATACCTCAAGAGGCCACACTGCACTAAATGAATTGCAACAAAGTGGAAATTTAATAAGACTAATTCTGTGTCCATAAATTGAAAAAAAAAGATTCCAAAACTTCAAATATTCAGAGTTAAAACATGTTTAATGAAAACACTCCCAACCCCTAGAAACATGTTCCAAAAAATGTGCACAATGGCAAATTATGGGGTGAGAAGGAGAAAGACGAAGCCCTAATTAAATGAGGTTTCTGGGGAAACCACTTGTAGTAAAGGAAAGTGCACGTATAATATATATAAAGAACATTATATATAATAGTGGACAATTATTTCATACATGTATATTATATATATATAGAGGGTATTGTATATAATATTATACCACCATGGCGAAATGATTACATGTATGAAATATTATATGCAACAGTGAACAATTATTTCATACGTATGTGTAATATGTAGAAGGGTATTATATATAATACCACACCACTTAGAGTGAAAAGAATTGCTGGTGTAAAAATATATAAAGAACATTATAAATGATCGAGTGAGCACTTTGATATATATATATATATATATATATATATATATATATATATGATTAAGATAGATTAAGAACCTTGTAAATTTTTAGAGGTTATTGACGGAAATTTGAAATGAAGAAGTAACCAAAAAAAGAAACATTAATTAGTATTCCTTTCATGCCCTAATCTTGGTGTGACTTAAGGGGAGGTTCGGCTTAAGAAAGGGAAATGATGACCACCAACCGTGATAGTCGGGACCATTTAGTGCTTGAACGGTTGCCAGAATCATGGGATTTTTGTGAGCATCAATTTCTTCCTCACAACTTCTACGAAAATGCTACCAATTTATTAAGCAGTTTATTTATTTAAAAAGAGTGTCTTCATTTTGGAGGGGGAGGAACAAACTCGGGTGGAATCCAAGGGTTTTGTTTTTTTCTTTTCGTTGGAATGTCAATGGACAGGGGGCGCCCCTTTTTGGAGCATGGTGAGCATGGGCCTATTGCATAGGGTACATAATCGATGCAAAAAGGAAAACCTCCTCTATCGAGATGCACAACCATCCTCATCAACCCAGAATTTGCAACTTGGTGCACAGAGGGGAAACTTGGGTGAATGGTGGATTCACGCTCATCCTTTACCTTTTAAAAGGGGATCCTCTGGTAAGCGATATTGATAAACTTTCATACTTTTGTGGGTTATGAAACCTGATCTAGGGATATAGGAATCGTATACCTAGAGTTCTGGCATTCGTAATCGCTTCCTAGCTTAGGATTTGCATACACCAGCATATAGTTCTGGATGTATATGCTGTTATGTGCTACCAATGTTTTTATTCAAAAAATGTAGAGAATCCTTTGCCATTGATCAAGTAGATTTGTTGTGAGTACAAAGTGGCCCAAAATCCCTTCATGTGTTTTGTTTGAGTACAATGTTTTTTTTTTTATATGTATACAACCTTACTGTCTATTGTCTTGAAGGTAGATGTGGAAATAGATATACGTCCCCCATAGTCATGCTCAGCGATAGAATAGAAAGCTGGTGTGGTTCCACTAAGTGCACTTTGCTTCTTTCTTTTCCTCCTTTTTCAAACTAGGCTGAAAACAAAACATTTTCATGGTTGATTTCTTTTACTAAGCCAGAATCGTACACCTATCCAGAGTTAAGTTATGAATAGGTGTGTCTTGGGAAAAACCTATTTGACAAAGGTAGAAATGGAGGAATGCGCTTAGGCTTAAACGAAACCATAAATGCGGTTACAACTATGGATTGATGTGGCTGGGGAGAACCTGAATCATAAGCTTCTTGTGACAGCATGAATGGATGATTGGAATCACTAAGGAACTCCAAGCAATGATTCCTTAATGTGCAATTTTTTTGGTTGAAGTGGAATTTATGAACTAAAAGCTTATACATGTAACAATGCAAATATAAGGTTTACTGATAAGTTACATGTATACATATTAATTACACCTGTGGAGCTTAGGTTAGATATATTATATATGTAAAGTATATAATATGAAACACCCGGACCAAGTATATAATATGAAACACCCGGTCTAGGGGTTGATACCCCATTATAATTAAATATAATGAGAACTTGTGGGAAATCATTTCAGTAAGGTAGAATAGAAAATACCTCGTTATTGTAAAAAGAGGGTGTTACCTTAAAAAAAATCAGTACATAGTACAGAACTGTGAATAGAGTTTGTAGGTTGTAGAGACAACAAGCCTTCTTATTTTGTGTTATAGGTCAACTACTAACAAACAAAGTCACAACCCGCTAGCCCTAGATAGGGTTGTCTTTCAAAGAGGAAGCAAAGGAAGGTTCCAGTCCTTGGCTTAAAAACTCGATTACAAACTTGTATTTCTTTATGATGTTGCATAAATCGATCTATCTGGAAATTCGATACCAAGAACAATTCTAGTTTCATGTTAAAGATACTCTCAGTGATAGAGTCTACTAGATGAGTAGAATGAAAGTATGGCAGCATTGATGTTGTAGATTGTAACTTCTTAATGAAATAAATGTCATAGGATGTGACCATTTGGTGGACGTAACCCAAGGATTGGGTGAACCACATACATCTATGACTCTTGTGTATTTTTTCATTCTCGATGATGTTGTGACTTATGTATTTCTATTTTCATTATCTAGGATATGTGGCTTGTGTATCTTCTCACCATTTGTAATATTGAAACTTATGTACCTTTCATGGTTGGAGATTTTTCAACTTATAGTGGGTCAAACGATACCACATTCCATCAATTAGAAAACTTGTATGCATTAAGGCATTGTTGAAAGAAAGAATGGTTGATTTTGTATAATATCATGAAATGTTGGGCTATTGGGAAGACCCGGGTTTTATACCTTTAACTTCTCACCAACAAAATACCCACAGAGTTGGCCCTTTTGGCAACAACCTACGAACAGGTTGCAGTCTCACCTGAAACTGCTATGGGGTGCCGCAGAACCAGACTTCTATAAGTAGAAGAGGGATATTACTGTACCTTTAGCTTTTAGACAGATTATAATTATAAATCACAGAGCTTAATATTCACTTATTTAGGTTCGCGGTTAGATAAACAAACAGTGCCTTGCGCAACCCTTTACTGGGAATTCACAGTGAAGTTATTATCTAGCAGTGATATTTACTTATGAGATATATAGATATTAATGCATGAAAGAACACAACAGAAACAACACACAGAACCACGACACAGGATATAACGTGGTTCACCCCCAGTGTAGGGGTTACGTCCACAGAACTGTGTTTTATTTAACTTTCTACAAAAACTACAGTTCTGATGTACGTACTCAGCTGCAGATCCCTTCAAACCCTCAAAGCCACGCACACAGTTACAGGCCTCTGCACACATAGATGCAGATTTCCTTAATCACCCAAAACCCTCTACACACACAGCTGCAGAGGTCGTCCACGCACACATCTGGGACTTAACCTTTTCTTACAAAATAGCCTTAACTTCGCATCAATTCCTCTTACACAAAAAGCCTAACCTTACTTCTTTACAAGAGTGCATATTTATACAGTGCAAATATTGCAAAACCATGGGCTTAAACCATGGGCACCCAGAACCCTAAACCCTCGACTTAAACCATGGGTTTATTACAAAAAGAGGATTTTTACTCAACCTCGACACCCCTAAGACTATTTTGAGTCATAAATCCGCTTACAAATTCCACAAAAACCACGGAGTTACCAAAAATAGGGACTGTTAAGGTGCGCCCCAATAGGCACCTAAGACTCACCAGTGTCCCGTCCTGGGACACTCTGCTATTCTTCCTGTCCACGAACTTTGTCGGCGAAGAGAGTGTACTGCTTGTTGAGGCCATGCATAATATCGTCAGCTGCTTGCTCCTTTTCGACGAACTCCTGCAATACTGTGGCTGAAGCTTTGCTGGCCTTTTCCAGTGCAAATGCATAATATTCCTTCAGCACTTTGAGTTGGGTTTCCACAACAGTACTCAACTTGAAAGCTTCACTGATAAGTGGCTGCAGAGAATTTTCCACTTATGTTGCCCTTGCCTTGCACGACTCAATTTACTCCTGGAGTTCGTTGCTTTGCTTGACCTTGAGCATTTTCTCCATAGGCGGTAGAGTCTTAGCTTCCTGATGGTTTCTTGCAGCTGTCCGACTTCGGGATGTTCCTGTAATGTAGTCCAGGCTTCAACACTGTCTTCTAGCAGCTTTGTTGTGCTGCTCACAATATCTGATATTTTTGGGCGGAGGCCTGAATGTCGGCTCGGCATTGCTCCCTAACCTCTGGTGGGCTCACCGGGGTGAGGCAGAGCTGAAGCTCCGAGATCTGAGCCTCATGTTCTGCTTTGAGCTTCTCTATTTCGCTGCAAGACTGCTGTGCGTATTCCTTCAGCCTGACTAATCTTTGTTATGGTTCTTCCTCCCACTGCATGTCGAATTCAAGAAGAATTCGGCATGTTTCATCCAAAATTCGTACCACTGTAATCCACTTATGCTCTGCATCCCTCTTTCGCAGCTTTGCTGCCTCTAGCTACGCTGCGAAGCCCCACTACTGACTTATGACATTTTCCAATTGCTTTTGTGAATATTGGTCTCATGCCCGGATTTCCTTCATAATTGCGGACTAACAGAGATGTAGCTCCGTCATGGACAGCTTAGTGTAATCTATTCCAACCTGCATACTCATCTCTGAATGAGACGCTGTATCCATTAATATGAGAGCTGCGCTGGATACCTGTCCTTTGTTATCTCTGGTCGGCCATTTCTTGAGGTCTGGCTGCACGGTGACTGGGGCAGTGCTTGCTGAAGCGCCAGTCAGTGATTTCACCGCTAAGTCCTTCAGCTCTGAAACATGCTTTGCGACAGTGGTGAGGGCCTGTGGATGCATGTCTGCAAATTCTGACCATTTCTCGGTGAGAGTTTCAGTGGACTTCGATAGAGCCTGAGCAAGCTCCTCACTCTTCAGGCCATCCTCTTCGACAATATTCTTGTCCTTCGACACCTTTTTTTTCTTTCAGGACCGTTGTTTGTTTACTTCCTCTCCTTCCAATGTCTTGCGCTTATGCTGCCTATTAGGGTCTGAAGTAGTTTTAACTGAGTCATCTGCTTCTTCTTCGTCATCTTCATTTCCACCATCTCCTCCCTGGTCGCTTTCAGTCTGCTGTGACTCAATTTGTTCGTCACTGTCTTCGGGGGGGTCTTGCTGCTGTGTGTGACTGGGGCCTGCGCCCATATCGGTGACAGGAGGAACATGAATCTTAGGTTTTGTTCTTGCATCTTTTAACCAGTCGACTGACCACTACTTTACTACCACGAGGATGTCATCTTTAGTCACTACATATGGCAACTTAAACCATTGATGCTTCTTATCCGCGCAAGCCTGGATAAAAATATGGTGCATATCAGCCCTGAAATTGACCGCTCCATCATACTGGGAGAACAACTCATTACTGATCCATGGGGTGTTTATAATCTCATACGAGATACTCATCATATAAAAGGAAAATACATAGTTTGTCATCTGTTGGTGAGTTTTATCCTGGGAAACCCATAGAGATGCGTACCTGGCTATACCAGGCATGTGCGCTGGTACAGCAGCAAAATGTGCTTCAGTAGGTTCTTGCCATCCTACCAGTACGATGAGGACAATCAACCATGAGTAGTGGAAGGCCTACCTTTTTCCTGCTCGTCGCGAGCGTCTTCAAGGAATTCCTTCGCAAGATACGCTGCCCAGTTGTAGTTGTAGCCTTCGGCGCAGTTGATAGAAATTTTAATGACCGGGGCAGGCACTTCAGTTGGTGTGCATTTCCGCATAATTTTGCATGCTAAGAGCTCATCTGCGAAACGAATGTTCTATTCTTGAATCACGGAAGTGTGATACCCACGTTTCCCCTTCGTCAGGCCAAAGCGCTCCTTCATGCTTTGTGTAAGCTTCATATCTTCGTGCTTTGAGGGAAATTCTGTCCCTGGATCAGGCCCTGCCATTGGTAAGTCTGTGATCCTATGAATGAGCTCACCATTAATAAGAATTTTCTTGTTGCTGATCCATAGGTAGTCGTCATGTACTAACGCCAGCAGCTGCTTGACCACGATGGTGACCTGTGTGCTGCGACCAAAATGGGGAACATCGAGCATTTTCAGCAAACCAGCTAGATCCAAGCCAGCAGCCGACTGTTTTACTTCAAATAAGGTCGCCCTAGTTTCTTGATATTTAACGAAATGCATGTATGGGGTAGGTGTGAATTGTGGAAACTTCCCACGGTCACTTGTGTCGTGGTCAGCATACTTAAGCTTATCTATTTTCCCTGTCATTGTTCCAACGAGCTGCACACCTGGGGGCACCGAGGGGGTGCATATAGTGAACTTAGCATTCCACCAAGGCGGTTTAACTCCTGG
Source organism: Pseudotsuga menziesii (assembly GCA_001517045.1). Lineage (NCBI taxonomy): Eukaryota > Viridiplantae > Streptophyta > Pinopsida > Pinales > Pinaceae > Pseudotsuga > Pseudotsuga menziesii. Next base: position 277,132 of record LPNX010727343.1, read on the forward strand.
TCTGATAGGCTGAAGATATGGTGGCCATTGTGGTGCAATGTTCTCCTCTCCTTCCATTGGGATTTTTGCTGAACCAGGAGGATCCATTCCAGGATCCTCTGATGTTTGCCCAGATTGTTTGTGTCGATATTTGTTTCGCCTAGAATGAACTTCTGGCTTGAACTATTTCCTGGCAGATCGTGTCTGCATTGGCGAAGTCGGTGCTGGTAGAGTCTCTTCCCGGGCTGCAGGCTAAGGTTGGGGGGCGAATATGTGTTGCAAACCTGTCTGTTCAAATTCTCTCAATAGGTCTTAGAGTTCACAATCAGCTGACATGAGTTCAATTGTGAAGCTCAAGGAAATGAAGAATGTGATTTCCCTGTGCCTGGGTGTCTTCATATACAATCCATCGACCAAATCTGCCTTAAATGTGCATTGAAGGTGCCCAATATGACAGAGATCCTGTTTCCACGGCGCTAGATTTTGGCTGATATCATTAGGACAGGCAATTAAGGAAATTAAAGTACCGACACTGCCAAATCGGCAGTGTTCCAAGGGTTAGTTTTTGGGCTGCAGCGCAGCCAGATCTGTAGCTACGTCACAATAAGGAACATCGACACCATATTGACCTTCGGCACATCTGGACAAATTCTTCAACCAAGCTATGAGATTCAATCCCGTAGGTCGGTACTTAGTTATTTCTGTGTCGCCAGACATATGAGCATGCTAAAGCCCGACATACAAGTTCTCTGCTACAGATACCCAGATATGGACAAGGCTATGTGCCTGTCGAGGTACATGTTTCCATGGTTTGTAATGGTGCTCGAAGTGTTCTTGCAGTCCACTCTGCCCATCGAACCTGCTGCGCACCTCCTGCAGCAGATCCACGAATCTTAAGCGAAGATATTTATGACAAGCTTCGCAACTAGGAATGTACTTCTTATGGTTATCCCTCCATCTTGCTACGGTGACATGAAATGTTGAATCCATAGTCTCCCGTGTTTGTGAAGCCATCATCTGTTCTGAGAATGTCGCACTAAACTCTGCTGGGTCTATCAAACCATCAAAAATGGGTAAGGCTCTTATAAGCCATCTGAGAGACTTGGTAATTCTAGCACATCTGTGTCCATGGAGCTCATACAATCAGTTCTGTCAATTCTCTAAACTATCATCTGAACCCGTTATACAGGAGCTGTCACACTGCCAATCCATAATACCTTCGGCACTGGGGTCAATATAATAGTCTTCCTTCGCTGTGATGTTATAGATATGCTCCAGAACATCCTGATATTCGTTTCTGAGTGGTTTTGTGTATCTTGATCCTTATGAAGGATCCAGTGGTACGATGACTTGCAAATCTTTCCCTTCGAAAATCATTTGTCTCTTCTTCAGTTTAATAACTGCAGCATTTGCCATTTCCCACTCAATACCTAACAAGGATGGATAGGGATTGTTGTCATCAATGATCTCAATAACTTCGAATTATGCTACAGTACAGATGCCATCAATATCTACTGGGACATTAGGGAATCGTCCTAGGGGCACAACCTTTTGTTGCTTGGCTAATCTTAGCTATATAGGGGACCAGTCAAGGGTAGGTTTTCCCATTCGTTCCTAGGTCTGTTTGGTTAAGACATTTACCTCTAATCCTAGATCCAAAATAACATCAGTCATATCATATTCTCCTATCTGAGCATTCAATCTCATTTCCCTGCCAGTTCTTCTGACTCTATTAACAGATTTTTCCTGACCAAAACCGTGCTGAGGTTCGCAGGAAGCAATAACTTTCTGCAATTCACTTAAAGCATTCTGATTTCTTAAAACTTTCAGACAACTCTGTAAAAAGGAAGACAGTGTACTTACATTATCCATCGGAGCTTCGTGTGGTTGTGACTACTTCTGATGTGGCTGCGCAGGTGCTACAGCTGGGCTAGAATCTACAAAATATTTCTTGTCTTCCATGAATGTCTCCTTTTCTCTTTCAATATCAAAGGCGAGGAACTTCATGGGGGCCTTATGAAACCAAGCATCAGCAGGATGATTCTCGGCAGGATGTATATGTGTCACAGCTCCACTTCTGGTAACAACATTAATGGTGGGGGCAGGTCTTTGCTTGACGAAAATCATCTCAATATTCTGAGTAGGGGCACTATTTATTTCCTAAATCTTAGCTATCAACTGCGGGCACTGCTCGATCACATGATCTACTGCTCGGCAATACCGACATGTCGTAGTCGGGTTCCAACAGTCGCAAGCTAGATGTCTGGTCTGGTTGCAGTTATAACACACCACCTGGCCACGACCTCTACTAACCATGCCACCACGACCACAACCTCCAAAACCACCTCTACCTGATGCACCACCGCGGTAACCATAACCATCGTTACTCTGTCCCTCATTTTGTACCCGATAGGCATCGTAGGTGCGTTCTCTCATGAGGTCATAACTGCGACACTCATCTTCATTATGTCCTACAGAGGTATAGAATTTGCAGTAAGGGTTCTTGGGGACTCGCACATACCTCTGTAGCAGATAGCAATTCTCAGGTCGATACTGGCCAGTTGTCCGGTAGATCTCACAATATAGAATAGTAGGGTTGAACGGGTTTGGCACACCAGTATTCAGGTAATTTCTTACCACAGGACACTGTTCCTTGTCGTGACCTTCTGTCCGACATTGTGTGCACCAGACCTCTTCACGACAGGTTTTTCCTTTCTTCATATCGCGAAGCTCCAGAGCCATCGCTACCAACTGCGCTTGGATATGAGAAATACCAGAGTTATCTTCGATATGAGTGGTTTCAAGCTTCAACATGATTTCCAGAGCCTCCTGCTGGTCAACAACCTTTTGTTGCGTGAGTGGAGTTCTGATATGTGGTAGCAACGCTGCAATAAACCATTCCTTGTGCTGTGCAGGTCCAATGGGGAAACTGACTTGGTCCAACAGAACTTTGAATATTTGATCAAAGTCCCACACTGATTCTCCACGCCTCTGCTGAATCTCTTTCAATTCAGTGATACACTGCGACTCAGATTTCGGCTTCTTGAATTCCTTTATCAATGCTGCTTTTATATCAGGCAAAGCATGGTTCTAAGTGCTGGAGAACTTCATGAACCAGGTTAGAGCATGGTCTCTGAAAGAAGTAACCGGCTGCGCTCTTTTTGTATCTTGATACGTAATGGACTTAGTAGTCCACACTGCTTCACATAAAAACCGGAACTATTCTCGATCCTCTGATCCAGTTACTTTGAAAATAGGTATCTTAATATCATCATGCAGGTGGGCCATAGTGGATCTAGGCGGGGTTGGAGGGGGACTGGAAGTAGGCGGGGGGGAACTAATGGGGGTAGACTGACCTGCGATAGGAATACTCGGGCTAGTGTGACTTTCAGACTGCGATGGATTCTCAGGGCTAATAGGTCTTCGCTACGGGGTTACCGGAGGTTTTCCAACAGAAGGGGTTTCTTCAGGTTCTAAATCTACAGGATTTACAGGGGGATACTCGGTATGCTGATCCTCAAAATAGGATCCAAAATCTCTCTTGTACCTTTTGCCACTTCACAGCAAACCACTTTGCTCGTCGAAGGTATTTTAACTTGTAAGCATAGGTTAGTAATACAAAATCTAACAGTCTGATTCAATGAGAAATATACCTTTTTCAGCTAATAGCATTTTAATTCTCAAACTAAATGAATTCAAAAACTTACTGCTTGGTCCTTTGAATAACTACCGCTCGGCTTTACTAAAGGAAGTACTCGTGTCAATGGTGACCTCTGTCAAAAATGCTTCAAGGGTTCGCGTTGTCCAGAAATCAACAGCTTGGGATATCTCGTTGTTTACCCTTTTCAGTGTATTAATTCTCGCGGGGGTCCAAGCAGGAAACTGACGTTCTTTGAAGTTCTTCCTTCTCTCTGTTAACCTATATAACCACTGGTGCAACTCTATGTCGATAATACCAAAGAAAATTTCATAAACATCACAAAAAACATACCATTGTAAAAACTTGTGTGTACTACGACGCAGATCTTTGTTCTTTTGCTCAGCGAATTTTAGATAAGTCTCATCAAGCCAATCACCGATTTCTTTCACAGAGGGTCTCCAGAGCATAGCCCTCGAGGTACGACGTAAACCCCTCTTGAGAAGATACTGAGTTCAACCGGAAACGGAACCAATTTGTTGGGCTATTGGGCAGACCCGAGTTTTATACCTTTAAATTCGCACCAACAAAAGACCCACAAAGTTGGGACTTTCGGCAACAACCTGTGAACAGGTTGCAGTCTCACCTGAAACTACTATGGGGTGCCGCAGAACTAGATTTCTGCAAGCGGAAGAAGGATATTACTGTACCTTTAGCTTTTAGACAGATTATAAATATAAATCACAGAGCTTAATATTCACTTATTTAGCTTCACGGTTAGATAAACAAACAGTGCCTTGCGCAACCCTTTACTGGGAATTCACAACGAATTTATTATCTAGCAGTGATATTTACTTATCAGATATATAGATATTAATGCATGAAATAACACAATAGAAACAACACACAGAACCACGACACAGGATATAAAGTGGTTCACCCCCAGTGTAGGGGTTACATCCACAGAACTGTGTTTTATTCAACTTTCTACAAAAACCACAGTTCTGATCTGCGCACTCAGCTGCAGATCCCTTCAAACCCTCAAATCTGCACACACAGCTATAGATTTCCTTAATCACCCAAAACCCTCTGCGCACACAGCTATAGAGGTCATCCACGCACACAACTGGGACTTAACCTTTTCTTACAAAATAGCCTTAGCTTCACATCAATTCCTCTTACACAAAAAGACTAACCTTACTTCTTTACAAGAGTGCATATTTATACAGCACAAATATTACAAAACCATGGGCTTAAACCATGGGCACCCCGAACCCTAAAACCTAGACTTAAACCATGAGTTTATTACAAAAGAGGATTTTTACTCAACCCCGACACCCCTAAGACTATTTTGAGTCATAAATCCGCTTACAACTTCCACAAAAATTGTGGAGTTACCAAAAATAGGGACCATTAAGGTCCCCCCCAACATGAAGGGGTAAGTTTCTTTTCAATTCCTTAGGTAGAAGCAACTCTAGTTGAATTTAGAACCTGATGTAAAGCTGAAGGTCGTGCCTAAGTATCAGTGTTTTTCAAATTTAATAAAAAGAAAGCTATTTAAGCAATCATGGCAATATTTAGTCTTTCAGATGGAAATGTTTTGTTGGGCACTCCTATGGGGGTGTCACATGAACCAAGGATTGGGTGAACCCTCTAAGTTGGCATCTCTCTTGTATTAGTGTCTATTTGCATCATTTTCCTGACTTTGGATTTGTGTAATTAACTCATGTTTTTTGCAATCTTGTCAATTGTTTGAAATGGCATAGGAACGGTAATCAATGAAAGTTATTATTGTCATATTAATTTTCTTATCTATTCAATATTTTGAAAGACACGATAAGTACGGGTGATTATGATTAGCAGCTTAGAAAATTGTCATCAAACAGACCATAATGTGGTATAATTACAGGTTATAAGATATGCTATTGTTGTGAATGAAATTGCAACTCGTATGATTCTTTAATTGAGAAAAAACAATGAATAGTTCCATCGATTTGATCACTTTGTTAAAGAGGAGGGTATCCCAATAGCTAGGTATCTTGATGAAGGATACCTGGAGGCTAAAGATTAACTAATAATCAAATAACTAATTTCTTGAGAGAGATCCTTTTAGTCGAAGTTTAATGTAGATAAGATGAGGTTAAGAGAACAATGGAGTATGTTCCATTGCCAAATTTCTGTGGTGGTTAGTTGTTGATATTGCTGTCGAAGAAACCACAGTATCGAAATGACCGAGTCGACATTTTGGATCCATATCAGGATCCATCATCAGGACAAATTCGAATGTGGAGAGAGTGAGGATCATCAATAAATACTGAAGCCGAGTAAAGGTCTCAGGTTGGTCGCGGAGCCTAGGGTTTGCTAGGTTAAAAAATTATATTTTAACCTAGCAAACCCTAGGCTCCGCGACCGACCTGAGACCTTTACTCGGCTTCAGTATTTATTGATGATCCTCACTCTCTCCACATTCGACTTTGTCCTGATGATGGATCCTGATATGGATCCGAAACGTCGACTGAGGCATTTCGATACTGTGGTTTATCCGACAACAATATCAACAATGGAGTATGTTATCACTATAAAGTCCTAGTAAACTGGATGTAATATCCAAGTTCGTTTTTGTAGGGGAGATTGATAAATGATAGTTTTACATTTTCGAATTTAATTAGACATGTTTCATTGGAATTCCATGAAAAAATCTGCCCCCAACAGGACTGTCTCATTTTGCAGTAGCATCGAAGCAAAAACCTTACCCCTTTCACACATAATGACATTGAGGTATGAGGGATATGTCACATATGGTATCAAAGAAAGGTTTGAAACATTTTGGCCTAATTGGAGTGAAAACACTCCTATACATTTTGTTTTGGATCTACATGTTTACTAACCTTGGAGTTATGCAGCGGAAGGTGGAACATTAGCTCAAAATCACAACAAAGATGACCCACTACATTGTTAGTTCAATGTGAGGCCCAAGCATGTAAGTACACAGGTCTCTGGTTATTCCCTCGATCACTTACAAATATGTTTACAAATAGCTAAGACAATTGCTTCGTCTCTATTTTGAGTTGCCCCAATAGACTTTAACAAGGTATAGAAGTCTTCTTGGTCAAACTCATGGTCGATGAAAGTACTATAGTAGTTCCTATTATAATAGTAATGTGGGACTGGAAATTATAGTTGAATTGGCCATAAATGACTTGATATATGAATCCTGTGTGGAATAATTGTGATAAGTTGCATAGTAAAATGTAGCATTGAAAGGGTTACTTAATTACCTAAAGACCTAATGCGAATTGAATATTGATTGTAAGTCTTCTCGAATTGATTAGGGGTTAATTAATTGTAAATGTAAGTGGCTCATGAGAATATACTCCAAATTCGTAGAGGTATCAGGTTGAGGATTATGGTTATAGATACATAAACTACATACATAACTTACTCGAATCCCTTGAGGATAGCAAGGCATCTATTAAAATGGAAACCTGAGAAGATGATCGTTTACGAGTAATTGTATGAGATTAGCTGTAAAAATATCACGCATATTAAAAAAATTTAAGCACAAGGTAAGCAATGGTAAAAACATATCTTGTACTGTCAAGACTATATCAGTACAAAATTTATTAAATAAATGTTAGGAATACTAACATTTGAAGCACCTCTTTACACTTGGGGTTTCATGCAAACCATGAACAAATAAATTGCACAAAATCATATGGATGATCTACTCATCGTAACATGTTGGGTGGTTTGATGACAACCATGTCACACATTTGAAACTAGGCTTATCTTACATTGAAAGGTTTGTTTCCTATGTAATCTCTTTGGGCATTAACACTGTTGAAGAATTGCTTTGTTATCTAAATCATCGAGTATTGAAAGTGAATGCCGTGAGTCCTTCAACAACTTTGCACTCAAAATTCGTATCATTTGTTTCAGATTTGAGTTCATTGCATTTTTGAAATTTGGTGGATAACATTTGGAATTGCTGCTACTATATGTAATCCATTGACCTTGTGGTTGAGTATTGAGATAAAAATCCTTATTTGGCTTTCAAATTTAATAAGGTAACAATTCTGAATTTGTTTGCAGAAATTATATTAATTGAAATCTAATTATTGGTGAGTTTTCTTTTGACACTTAATCTCCTCCCTTGCGATTTGAATACTAAGGATCTTATTTAATGCTTAAAGAATGTTTGACACATTTCTTGACCCAGTAGTAAAATGGAGGATTGAAAGTTGATAATGATTTTTGTGGTTATAAATCCATTAATAGAGGTATTGAAGTTATGTGTTTTAAAACCTATTGCTTGTTCACTAAAGTGACAAATATAAATGCAAGTCCAACCGTATCTCTTTATGAATCATGGGATTGCTGGATTGAGCATTGAAAATCCTTAAAGAGATAGATTGGAGAATGTACTTCTTGATCCATGTTGATATCGCTAGGGCTATTTTGGATATTGGTGAATGATGTTATACATACTGAAAAGTTTTTGTGTAGTTACAAGTACCAGCTTCATAATTGCTAAGTAAATGAATTCTTAGAGTCATGCTCTTATTTGTGAATGTACTAGAATTGGTTTCTTGTGCTTGGATTTGAGTTCTAATCTTGAACTATCTTATGTTTTGATTAGCCCATGGATGGTACTTTCATTCTGAGTATTGATCTAGTAGCCAAAATAGACTATTTGTTGGAATCGATGCTTATTGTTATTATATGTCTATTTGTAGATTCTAGCAAAAACCGTAGAATTGATTCTAGTGTTGGATTGAAGGATCTTGTTGGTAATCTTGTGATTAAAACCATTGATAATTTGATAAGATTATTGTTGCTTGGGTCATATTGAGATTGGCATTTTTAGATATTATATGGATTTCATTATCTAATTGAGAATAAGTGAGTTGATGAATGTTGTATAGTGTTATATCCTAACATGACAGGGTATCCAAGGAACACTATCAGTTGGAGTTGACTATTAGGAAAATATTTGCTGCCATAAATAATGAGGGATTCACCAAGATTATGACCATTACCATAATCAACATACATTATGGTATATAAATCTTCCTGCGTATGTAAGTTGCGGTCAATTACTCAGAAATGAGTAAGGAGTAATGTCATTAGATGATTTGCTCATAAATAATGATTAATTAGATTATGGATTATCAATGAATGCTTCGACTGACCATGTAGCCGATTCATGAATCAGGACAATGGAAGTAAGTCATGCTGAGCACCAAGGATTGTGCATTTTGAATAGTCAAAGATTGAATACTAAAATACGAACAAGGAAAATAAATAATAAATAAATAAATATTGAATGTCGCGGAAGCACCATGGTGTTAGGCAAATGATTACCGCATCAGCACATTGGTGTTAGGCAGATATGCCATAGGATCACAATGGTGTTAGGCAAGCGATTGTCATGTGAGCACATTGGTGTTAGGAATATGGTGTGGCAAAAAGACCTAGGTAAAATTGGACATCTGGAAGACAGGACGCTCTTTGATGTCATTGAGGTGAAAACGTTTAGCTATTGGTTAAAAGGGAGACTAACCTCAGCAATTATCATATGTCACATCCCCTTCCCTCAACTGGTGAAGAGAACACGACGAACACATCAAAACACAGCTAGGAAAATAGCCCATGAACATAAAACAGAAATCAAATGCTGAAATTAAAATTTACAAGCATACATAGATGCAAAACTCTTCAATCATACAGCGGAAGCAACACAAATACATTCGAGCATTTAACGTCAATATACATTACAGAGATGAAGTAACCAGCAGTACTTATCTTTTGATGAAGAATTCACCCGCAACCAGCTACGTCGCTGCAACGTTCCACCCAACCATAGGCCAGCGTGCTCATCAGTCTCTCAGCAAAGCTGCCACCCCTGAGCTGAGCATGGTTCCTTCGGAATAAGGGTCAATTGAAGGATTATACATAGCCAAGGGGCACAAACAAAAAACCAACACAGCTGGGTTTCACAGGCTTTCAACAAGCAAGCCAAGCCAGCACAGTCTGAAGACTATCCATTGCACTCAGGCAATTACTTAGCTGTCACAGCTTAACCAGGGCAATACAGAGTTGTTCTTGGCCCTATCGTGGCCAAAACAACTCAGCAACAACACCCAAACCAGGGTAACAACAACAACCCAATTTCACAATGAAAACGATGGCAACTATGCATAGTCCAAAACAGGGAAACTCAGCGGACATATTGGAAATCCACAATGACCCAAATCGTGGGTGAAATCAACAGTTCGTCCAAGGCAATTGAGCCATGGGAAGACTCACATAGACCATGCTGGGAACAAATCTACAAACTCCCATCCTGGGCGAGGGTAATAATCAACGCAGAACCCACAATTCGACCCATGGGGAAAAGATTCAGCCACTCCATTCACCAATCCGCAGAGGAAAACGACGTGGGTAAAACCCAGGAAATTCCTGTGCGCGAAAATGAGAAATGGGAGGGAAATTCTCTGCGTGAGAGTGCATAGCAGTCGGGAGGACGTGAATTGCAAGTTCCTGAGCGTTTAGCAACTCATGGAGAGGAAGAAAATTCCTGCGTGAGACCAAAATCGCCTAGAGCCTATGCGTGAGGAGCCAACAGACCAAAATCGTGGTGAGAGTGAACAGACCAGGGAAGAGTGCATGAGGGAGAAGAATGGACAGACATGGGTGGAGTGGGCAAGTGGGAAAAGGACTGACAGTCCTGCCACCCCACTCCCAAAGGAATTAACTGCCTCAACCACCACCAGCCATAACTCCTCAACTACCAGCTGAGCATTAAAGAGGTTAACAAGGTTGGATGAGACAAAAGGTGACAAAACAACAAAGGTGGTGAGAAAAGAAGGTAATAAAACATGGGTTTTCCCCCATAAACCAAGGTTTGACATCACCCACCCCTTATCCTTTGGAACCATGCCCTTTTCATTCAACGTTGCACTACCATAGCTGGTTGTGGTTTATTTTAATTGATGTGCGGGTTTACATGATGCCAAATTATAATGTGCCTTATAGCACGATATACCATCGGAAATTATCCCCCATTGCCAAAACATACACAACCAAATCGATCGTGGGGATTTTTCCTTGAGCTCCTCACCACGATTAATTACAATATATACATCATGCAAACGGGGTCGAGATCGGGGACATTACATCGTAAGTACACCCAACAATGGAAAAGAAACTCAATGATGTTTGGAAAACTAACAAATATAAAACAAGTTCATGCATTTTTAAGTAATTAAACTGTTACATGATTAATGTGAAAAGATGAAGTAAGGATCCTTCCTCGGGTCAAGGACAACATAACTATCCAAAGGTTGCATCAACCCCCAAAAGGGTAGTAATTACATTTCATGGATGAATGAATTGCATTATTAAAACGATCGGGCATTATGACACCAATAAAAAGAAAAGAAAAAAGAAAACTAGGAAGTTGCAGATTGTTACAATGCAAAAGGGATCTATAGATCTTGTTTAAATTGAATTACAATTTTTTGAACATGATTTACTGAGTAAAATTTTGGGCTAGACCTGAACCTTGTGCAGTTAATTGCAGGTCTTGAATGATCAATACTTGAGAAGTACCGAAGGATCTCCAGGGTTTAGAACGTAGAGATGAAAAGAAGAAAAGATGATGAAGAAAAATGAAAGTTGGTCAAAGAAAACGCTGGAACACTGAGGACGGTGTTATCCTAAGCGGGGAAGGATGTAACATCCCTCTTAAATTGCCTCTAAATATTTTTTAACTTATGAATGTATTTGTTCTCTTGTGAGGAGCTCAACACCAAGGCCCCCACCAGTAGAACCCTGTATGTCAGGTGATGTGATTTCCTAAGCTATGGACCTCGGAGACACAAGACTAGAACATGACTTAAACAACAGATGATTGAATCCACTAGGGAAGGTAAAATAGTGAATGGGTCTGTGGGAAGAAGAATGAACCTATTCTTTCAACAACATAAGGTTTTAAGTATTGTCCTAGGTCAAAGTAAGCCTAAGTGGACAAACATACATTCTGGGTCTTTTGAGTTAAATCCATGCCTACCTAGATACATGTCACTAAAACTTATCCCGACTGAGATACCATGACTTGGTACTTAACCTAGTATGTTCAAGTCGAGATAGAAGGAGTTGCACTCAGTTTAGCATCGACACAGAAGAGTTAAGGGGTTAAAAAAAAGTTGGGGGGGGGGGGGGGGGGGGGGGCGAGGCTAATTCAAGGAGAAGACCAGTCGAAGGAGCTCATGATCAAAGGGAATTTTAGGTCATAATCTCCTTAAAACAACAAGAGCCTAAGTACTCTACCACTTACCTCCACCTCACCTTAACCAAGGATATTGGAAGGAAAAGGTGTGTATATTATATATAAAGGTATCTTATATATTATAAAACCACCTGTAGTAAAGGAAAGTCCATGTATAATATATATAAAGAACATTATATATAATAACAGACAATTATTTCATACATGTATATTATATATATAGGGGGTATTGTATATAATATTAGACCACCATGGCGAAAAGATTGCATGTATAAAATATTATATGCAATGGTGAACAATTATTTCATATGTATGTGTAATATGTATAAGGGTATTATATATAATACCACACCACTTATAGTGAAAGGAATTGCTGGTGTAAAAATATATAAAGAACATTATAAATGATGGAGTGAGCACTTTGATATATATATATGATTAAGATAGATTAAGTACCTTGTAAATTTTTAGAGGTTATTGCCGAAAATTTGAAATGAATAATTAACTCAAAAAAAAACATGAATTCGTATTCCTTTCATGCCTTAATCTTGGTGTGACTTAAGGGGAGGTTCATCTTAAAAAAAGGGAAATGATGACCACTAGCCATGATAGTCAGGACCATTTAGTGCTTGAACGGTCCCCAGAATCATGGTATTTTTGTGAGCATCAATTTCTACTTGATAGTTGCAACGACAACGCTACCAATTTATTTATTTAAAGAGACTCTCTTCATATTGGAGGGAGAGGAACGAACTCAGGTGGAATCCAAGCGTTCTATTTTTTTTCTTTTCGTTGGAATGTCAATGGAGAGGGACCGGCCCTTTATGGAGCATGACAAGCATGGGCCTATTGCATAGGGTAGATAATGGATGCCAAAAAGAAAACCTCCTCTCTTGAGATGCACATCCATCCTCATCAACCCATAACTTGTGACTTGGTGCACGGAGGGGAAACTTGGGCGAATGGTAGAATCACACTCGTCCTTTACCTTTTAAAAGAGGATCCTCTCGTAAGAGATATTGATAACCTTTCATATTTTTGTGGGTTATGAAACCCGATCTAGGGATATAGGAATCATATACCGAGAGTTTTGGCACTCGTAATCACTTCCTAGCTTAGGGTTTTCATAGACTAGCATATAGTTCTGGATGTATATGCTGTTATGTACTGCCAATGTTTTTATTCAAAAATTGTAGAGAAGCCTTTGCCATTGATCAAGTAGATCTGTTGTGAGCACTAAGCGGCCCAAAATCCCTTCATGCGTTTTGTTTGAGTACAGTGTTTTTTTATATATGTATACAACCTTACTGTCTGTCATCTTGAAGGAAGATCAGAAAATAGATATACGTCGCCCATAGTCGTGCTCAGTGATAGAGCAGAAAGCCGGCGTGCTTCCCTTAAGAGTGCTTTGCTTCTTTCCTTTCCCCCTTTTCCAAACTAGGCTGAAAACAAAACATTTTCACGGTTGGTTTATTTTACTCAGTGGGAATCGTATACCTATCCATAGTTAAGTTATGAATAGGTGTGTCTTGGGCGAAACCTGTTTGACAAAGGTAGAAATGGAGGAATGCGCCTAGGCTTAAACTAAACCATAAATGCAGTTACAGCTATGGATGGATGCACCTGGGGAGAACCTGAATCATAAGCTTCTTATGATAGCGTAAATCGATGATTGGAATCACTATGGAACTCCAAGCAATGATTCCTTAACCTGCAATTTTTTGGTTGAAGTGGAATGCCTGAACTAAAAGCTTATACTTGTAATAATGCAAATATAAGGTTGACTGATAAGTGATATGTATAAATATTAATTACACCTATGGAGCTTAGGTTAGATATATTATAAATGTGAAGTATATAATATGAAATACTCGGTCCAGGTATTGATACCCCATTATAATTAAATATAAAGAGAACTTGTGGGAAATCATTTCAGTAAGGTAGAATAGAAAATACCTTGTTATGGTACAAAGAGGGTGTTACCTTAACAAAAACAGTACATAGTACACAACTGTGAATAGAGTTTGTAGGTTGTAGAGAAACAACAAGCCTTCTTATTTTGTGTTATAGGTCAACTACTAACAAACAATGGCACAAATTGCTAGCCTTAGATAGGGTTGTCCTTAAAAGATGAAGCAAAGGAATGTTCCAATCTTGGGCTTAAAAACTCAGTTACAAACTTGTATTTCTTTATGATGTTGCATAAATCGATCTATCTGGAAATTCGATACCAAGAAAATTTCTAGTTTCATGTTAAAGATACTGTTAGTGATAGAGTCTGCTATATGAGAAGAATGAAAGTATGGCATAATTAATGTGGTCGATTGTAACTTCTTGATGAAATAAATGTCACAGGATGTGTCTGTTTGGTTGACGTAACCCAAGGATTGGGTGAACCACATACATCTGTGTCTCTTGTGTATTTTTTCATTCTCTATGTTGTTGTGACTTATGTATTTCTATTTTCATTGTTTGGGATATGTGGCTTGTGTATCTTCTCATCATTTGTAATATTGAAACTTATGTGCCTTTAACAGTTGGCGATTTTGCGGCTTATACTGGGTCAAACGGTACCAGATTCCATCAATTAGAAAAATTGTATCCATTAAGGCATTGTTGAAAGCAAGAATGGTTGGTTTTGTGTAATAACATGAAGGGGTAAGTTTATTTTCAATTCCTTAGGTAGAAGAAACTCTAGTTAAATTTAAAACATGATGTAAAGCTGAAGGTCTTGCCTAAGTATCCATGTTTTTCAAATTTAATAAAAAGAAAGCTATTGAGGCAATCATGGCACTATTTAGTCTTTCGGATGGAAATGTTTTGTTTGGGACTCCTATGGGGGTGTCACATGAACCAAGGATTGGGAGAACCCTGTAAGTTGGTGTCTCTCTTGTATTAATGTCTATTCACTTCGTTTTCCTGGCTTTGGCTTTGTGTAATTAAATCCTATTTTCTGCAGTCTTGTCGATTGTTTGAAATGCCATAGGAATGGTAATCAAGGAGAGTTATTATTTTCATATTAATTTTCTTATCTAATAGTTTTAAATACATGATAAGTATGGGTGATTATGATTAGTAGCTTAGAAAATTTTCATCAAACGGACCATAATGTGGTATAATTGTAGGTTATAAGATATGCTATTGTTGTGAATGAAACTGCATCTCATATGATTCTTTAATCAAGAATAAACAATGAATAGTTCCTTCTATTTGATCACTTTGTTAAAGAGGAGGGTAGCGCAATAGCTAGGTATCTTGATTACGGATATCTGGAGGGTAAAGATTAACTAATAAACAAATAATTGATTCCTTAAGATAGATCCTTATTTGTTAGTTAAAGTTTAATGTATATAAGATGAGGTTAAGAGAACAATGGATTATGTTATCAATATAAAGTCCTAGTAAATTGGATGTAATCTCCAAGTTCATTTTGGTAGGGGATATTTCCAAATGATAGATTTAAAATGCATGTAGTTTGACATTTTCAAATTTAATTAGACATGTTTCATTGGAATGCCATGAAAAAATCTGCCCCTAACAGGATTGTCTCATTTTACAGTAGTAATGAAGCAAAAACCTTACCCCTTTCACACATAATGGAATTGAGGTATGAGGGGTATGTCACACTAACTTCGCTTGAATTCATGTAATTTGTGTGTGCAACAATGGTTGGTGGTTACCTTGGTAACTGATCCTTTATTCATTTCTCCATCAATTGGGATGTAAGTCTTATAATTGGGCGTATTTTATGAGCTTAGGTCATTGCATTGGCCAAACACTTTGTCAAAATATCGTTAAGTTAACTTTGTAGAACTTCATTGGTTTTACACCTCTTTTATTGTTAATTTAAATTTGTTATTTCATTTTCTTGAATGTGCCGTGATTTTTTGAATGAATTTTGGTCTACTATGCAAAACCCTAACATCGAGCTCAAAACCCTAAACACTTACCTGTAATTGTTTTGATAATTTCTTTTGTTATTTAGACTGGAGTTTAGTTATTCAAATGTTTGCATTTTGGAGTCTTTTCCTCAACCCTTGGAAACTATCTTTGTAAATGAAACTTTATTTTTGTTCAAAACTTCAATTGTTACCATTAGTTCAATAATCTCCCTCAACCCTAACCAGTCTGTGACATTGCTACGGTTGAAAGGTTACTTCCATGCACTACATTATTCACTATCATTCGTTGCATCTCCATTTCATCACTTATCCTCTGTTCCATCTCCATATCATTACTTAAATATTTGTAAGTGAAACTATTTCGACTTTGATTTTATGCACAAGTTTGAGGAACGCTGGAATGTAGCCCTCAAATTTAGAGCACATTGGAAAAGTAAATAATATATATTAAAAATATATAAAAACATAATTAGAAAAAAATGAGAAGAGAATAAACATAGAGAAAAAAATAAGCATTAACACAAATTGGATGGCTTTACTTATCCCTTCTATTACGGTTGTAAAATAGACTCTTTCTAAAGTGGGGACTTCGACACATTATACTCCTTATATTTGTGACTATATGTATAGAGTAAGTTTTTAGCTTTATGTTAACTATGATTAAAATGTATTAGAATATTATATGCTTAAAAAACATTCTATGCCAAGGTATATATGAATTCAGTTTTAAAGTAAGATTTAAAACCATTTCCAATTAGTTTAAAGATTACGTTTTATTTATAAAGTAAATAGTAATATAAGAAAAATTTATTTTATGTTATTTAATAATATATAAAAAGTAAAAAATAGATTTACATTTATTATTGATTAGCGAAAAGTGCAATTCAGCATAGGGATGAGTGAATACTATAGCATGAGCTTTAAATAGAGATCATTGCACCAAGTCGACAAGGTAGTAGGAAAAAGATTTTTATTGCAACTTAGTTTTCTAGAGAATTTTTTTTAGTCAACCATATATATGTATGGTTGCAAGGAATGTTGTTACCATTGGATTGGGAAAGTTCTAGATTTCCCTGGAACGTGAGAACTTTGGGAACGAGTTTAACTCTATCCCTCATTTTGACTAGATTCTAATTTGAGTTATTCTAGGGTTTACAATCTATGAATAATTAGATGTGAAATTTTATTAGTGATGTGTTAGGTTGAACGTTTTCATGTAGAATAATTAGGAATGATTTTATCATTTGATTCTATAAAAGAGTTAATGGATATTTATGGAAAAACTTGTTGATATTAATTTCCATAGTTATGAGGTGCTAAGTAAAATAAAATTCCAATTTATATGCTTAAATCCATTTACATTTTAATTATAAATTCTAAGTACACCATCTTGTAAAATGCAAACACATTTTATGAAGAATTAGATCATTTTAGGTGTGATTTACCTAAGATGCTCATGGAAACTAAATGGTGATAAATGAATTTAATGGAAATTCTTTGAAACAAAAAGAAACAAACAAATTCCATCATTAAATTATCCCTTACTATTTCCACGAGTGTTCTAAATAAGGTCCCAGTTAAGTGTTTATTTTTTAAGATATGAATATTTCAAGAACAATGCTCATTTTTAGTACATAAATCATACTTCGATGTAAAATCGGAACAACACACTTTATTAATTAAAAGAAAACTTATCAATTTAACCAATATCCATGTACTCAAACACCATCAATCTACAAGGACCATGTTATCTCTTCACATATGTTAGATGTCTCTTTTTTCGATGAATCACTCCTTTACTAAATGGAAAGAACACTTATAAAAAATATACATTTATATGAAACCGAATAAAAAACCATAGTAATTCTCCCAACATGTACCAAACTAAACCACAACATTATCAAATCTAAATGAAATCATGCTATTTATAGAGATAAAGAGTGACAATATGTAAGAAGAGAAATATTGAGAAATTTTATTTACTCAACTACAAGTTGGACATTTACTCTCACATTCCTCTCCTTGTAATTGAGAAGGCACTATTATTTATACATTAATTTTTTTGGAAACTAGAATAACAAATACTAAACATGTATATCCACAAATATTTCATGTGATTCAACAACTTGCTAAAACCTAGCCACTAAAAATCAACTCATAATATCTCCAAGATCTTTGCTAACTAAGATTTTTCAAAGTTCTATGATTCTTCTTCATCTAGATATTTGAATGATTATCCCAAATTTAAATAAATCTTCCATGGTTGAATGAGGAAATTTGAATTTGACCCCGAAACTAATGGTTCTTTCAAATATAAGTGAAAAAATCTTATTTTGCTAATATTTAATCATAAATTCACTAAAAATACTAACGGGATTGGAAAATATTGAGGCTAATCCCACATATAAATATTAAAAAGGAGTAAAACCATGAAAATGAATGAAAATTAAGGATAAAGGATATTCAATGATGGTAGAAGGATGTTAAAATATGGAACACTTATGTGTCTAATCCCACAAGAAAATATGCTCTTAAAGTGATTATCCATAGCTATAGACACTTCTTGCAAGACACTTCTTCCAACCATCCCACCAAACAATAGGAAGGACTTTCCCTTCCCAAATCCACAATTCCCTTAAGTAATCCAATCCCTACAATGCTTTCCAAATGTGTATAGTAAGATTCAAACATGGTGTATGTTGTTAGAGAACCTCTTGTACGATTCATTGTGTTGATGTAATTGTAACTTCAGAATGTATTCATCTGTATTTCTTATGTATTGTAACCCGATGTTTATTTCAGGATGTATTGTAATGTATTTGAGTGATTTCATACCCCAATGTTTATTCCGGGAAGTTTCTATAATGAGAAAGTCATGTCAAGCCATTGTGGGTAACCCTCCTATTGGTCAATGGTTAAAGTCCCAATAGTTGTGGGGACCTTGGTTTATTAGAATATCCTAGTGAAGTTGACGCTAGGTGAGTCATTGTAAGTCGGGGCAATAGTCCCCACCATTGTGTTACCCTCCTATTGGTTGAAGGAGGCAAAGTCCCCACAAGTGGCAGGGAACTAGGGTTGTGAGACACTCCTAGAGATGTCGGCTCTAGTAAGTAATTTTTAATTGAGGCCGACATGTTGGAGTGAACTTCAAGTGAATGAAATAATATAAATAGAGAGTGAGCCTCTCTATTTATCTCTCTTGCAACAATCACACTCACTCATTGGGGTGCATGACTGAGAGAGGAGAAACTCTCTCAGTGTGAGAGAGAGAGACTGCTACTGTCGAGAGATCATCTTACTGTTTTTCAGTTTTACCTTTTGTGATGATTTTATCTCTAAAGAAGTTGCAGGGATTTCTCCTTTATGGTTTTCCTGAGGAAAACTCTTTGTGTCTCTTATCTCTTGTGATGTTCTTATGTTTTATTGATGTGCTTGTTAATATCTTAGTTAAAATATCCTAAGATCATAATACTAGCTTGAAAGATGAAAAACTAACATGGTATCAGAGGTAACGTAAGAAGAAGACATTGTGCAGCTACAACTAGTAATTCTTCATTTTTTGGTCTCTCTCCACAATCCATAAACAAAAGTATTCTAGGATGACTCTCCATTGAAGGGCGCATCTTTTTGTCGAAGCAGAATTCGATTCCGAGCATTTTCAGTTTTCGGTGCAAAAATTAGGGCTTTCTACAAAAGAGGAATTTTTGAGTGAACCCAACATAGGATTTTTATCCTCATCCAAGCCAAATTTTAGAAACCTATATTAATAAATTTGGTTGGGTGAAACTCTGGGAAATTCAAACCCTAGTTTGACCCCGAGCTAGAAAAACCCTAAATATTAAAACTGCTAAGTTTTCATACATTCGCTATATCCCAATATTGGCGAAGGCTAAAGAGCTGAAAATTAGAGGGGTAGAAGATAAGCTACGTATGTATACTATCTCCAAACTTCAGCCTAATATTCACTATATTCTGGGATATGTGATCCCTCCAAGTTAGGGTTCCAGCCTCTTCCAAAATTCATCCCTAAACAAGACACCTGGGGAGAATTGCAATATCTTGGGCTACAGATGTCCAAATGGAATTCCTGAAGATGTTATATAAAGGGAATGGAGTGTACTTTCTGTCATCCTCATATCAGACTCAGAAGATGAACCAATGACATGTGGAATTCCATACAATGTTTCTATTAAGAACAGTCCTGTAACAGGTCACCTTGGGAAAATGATCATAAATACCAATTGGTGAAACCAATTCTGATGAAACCTATGGTGTTGGATCAAGGAAATGTGATTCTATTTCAGTGAGAAATGTCAGAAATAGATGATTATTAAATTCGGATATATCACAGAAATAGTAATAGGTATTTTTGCGAAAGAAATTGGAAAACTAGGGCTTCCTGTTTTGGGAGCTTCCCTCCACTGTTTTCAGAAAAGGAGTACATTGGATAGATCCATTTGAAGAGATATATATATATATATATATATCTAATCATATCTAAAATATTCCAAGTTTTGAAAATTAGGGTTTTTGTGACAAACCCTAGATCAGCCAACTTCGGAACCAAGACGGACATCTCAAATAGGTAAGATCTAATTCTTTGATATTTTCATTTGAGCTTCTCATTTCAAAGTGATCTCTCACATTAGCTTGATGATAAACTTGGTGAAGTTGAAAAATTCCAAGCCTGAAAGTATATGATCTCTCTGAAGTATATACTTCCAAGCCTAGAAGTATATGAGTATAGAGGTTCGAGTTTCAGAGGGAGATAAGGCTAGAAGCCTTTCACAAGAAGAACTTGGTCAAAGCCAAGAAGACCATGGCTGATTCAGTCATGGATCAGTTTGTACCACAAGTGTCTTCTTGAAAGACATCAATGATGTTTGATTCCTTGACCAAGCTATTTGAAGGGAAGAACATAAATCAGAATATGATCTTAAGAAACCAGTTGAAGGAAGTAAAGATCTAGAATGCAGAGACCATACAGTCATACTTTACAAGGGTCTCTCAAATAAAAGAACAACTTGAAGTGGTAAAAGAAGAAGTGAAGAATGGAAAAGTGGTGATGGCCAACTTAAATGGCCTCCCAGGATCATGGGATTCATTCATTCGAGGAATGTGTGCCAGAAGGATGTGATTACTTTCAGTATACTCTGGGAAGAAAAAGAAGCTCAACTCATAAGAAGAAAAGAGAAGATGGGAGCAATTGAAGATCAAGCTCTCACCATCCAAAGAAGATCCCTCAATTGATGAGGCATATGAAGATCTAAACTCTTGAAGAACTTCTTATCCACCTTAGCATTTGGATAAGAAACAATGCTATTATGAATGAAGAAGATGATGAAGCTGAAGACTCAAGAAGGAGTATACCCATGAAAAAAATAAATATAAGTATTCGATTGTCATTTCATGATATTATTTTGTTATGCATTTGTTTATATTCAATTGATGTATTATGCATGATAGGATGTTTGCATTAACGATAGTATACTACTAATATGCATATGATGGGTAAGTAGCTCATGGTGCTATACAAACTCTCCATTGCTACTTATCTAGAATGAAACCTCTTTACTGACATATTGGATTAGTGCACAATCTCAATGTTGTCCTAGTAGATATGGAAGTCATCTAGAAAGTTTTAGTGAGATATGGATGAATGTTGTATTGGCTAAAGTAGTTGCATGATCATATATTTATGCATAAGAATTTTTCAGTATGAATATTCCTTATGAAATGTTTCTAACCATACAAATGAATTTGACTTGTAGGAAAGATCACATACATAATCGCCTACAAGCAAAGAAGAATGAAGACTTTTTCCGAAGAACAAGTGATGACAATTCAAAGATGAAAATAATATGACCAATATAGCGACATCATTGATGCAGAATCTTCCAAGAAGAAAGGGAAGAATAGTTCAAGAATAATGATGTCTAGGATGAAGTATCAATACATGAAGAGAAGTTCATAGTTCCTTCATGCAGTGGATGTAAACATCATGGAATACAAAGCAAGATTCATAGCACGAGGCTTCTCATCAAAAGAAGGCATAGACTATGAAGAGACATTTGCGGCCAGTAAGAATTGAAACACATACATGATGAGATTGATGAATATCTTAACCTTTGCTACAAGGTTGAAGATGCAAGTCTATACACTAGATGGTCACATAGAATATTAGTAGCATAGGAAGCTACTTGTCACTTTGGTATAGAATGTTTTCAGTGCATAGAGCACAAAATACACGAGTATGATGCTTTTCTCCAGAGGGAGTGACTATAGAAGATCCTAAGGTTCAACATGGTACGATAGGATGGATAGATTACTGATGACTCTAGGATTTACTGAGAGTAAAGTGGATTCCAACCTTTGCTTCAAGGTTCAAGGCAAAAGACCAGTGATGCTCCTGTTATGTGTCGATGCACTATTGTTATAGGCATGGAGGTGTGGACAAGGGAAGTATGGAGTAGAGATCCTGAATAGGTTTAGGATGACGGACTGGATGACCACACCTATGGCATCGAACATTAAGCTATTGAGCGATGATTCATCAAAGACAGCTGATGCTACGATGTATCTTTGATGTACCTAAGACTAGATATTTTCTTTGTTGTGAACACATTGAGACATGTTCACCTAATGGTTGTAAAGCAAGCAGGGGTACAGTTGATTATGGGCTCAAGTACGATGTGAATCAGAAGATTAACCTGGAGGGTTATGTTGATTCAGATTGGGCAGGTAGTGCCATCGATAGGGAGAACACTTCAGAGTGTTGCTTCAATATGGGATCAGGTGTGATCTCTTGGTTTAGTAGGAAGCAATCCTGTGTGGCACTGAGTACAGTTGAAGCAGAGTATGTCGAAATTTGTTCGGCTAGTTATGAGGCAGTATGGCTGTGGAAGCTAATGTATGATTTATTTGATCTCCATATGGATGCTACTTGTATACATTGTGACAACTAGAGTTGCATGAAGTTGTCAAAGAATCCAGTGTTCCATGACAAGTCGAAGCACATCAAGATCAAGTATCACTATATCAAGGATATGGTGCAGAGAGGAGCAGTGAAGCTCTAGTATGTTGTGATGGAGAAATAGATAGATGATGTGTTGATGAAGCCATTAGCCAGAGTGAAGTTCAAGTACTTCAGGGAGAAGCTTGGTGTTCTCCAGATCGAGTTTTCCTCCAAGGGAAAGTGATGAGTCCCAAAGCCATTCTAATGAGCAGGTTAGATGTAAGGGCTTAGCCATTCTATCATGGTGAAAGGATTTGGTTCCTTCCATGTCATATGTGAGTGCTATCCATTCTATCAAGTAGGACAAATGTAAGGGCTACATCAATTCTGACGAGTAGTTCAGATGTAAGGGTTGATACATTTTGTAATGGTGAGAGGATTTGGTTCCTTCCATGTCAGATGTGAGTGCTGGCCATTCTCTCAAGTAGGATAGATGTAAGGATTACCACCATTTTTAAGAGCAAGTCAAATGTAAGGGCAGATCCATTCTTTTGTGGCTAAAGTATTTGGTTCCTTCCATGTCAGATGTGAGTGCTGGCCATTCTGTCGAGTAGGACAGATGTAAGGGCTACCACCATTCTGATGAGCAGGTCAGATGTAAGGGCAAATCCATTCTGTTCATGGCTAAAGGATTTGGTTCCTCCCATGTTAGATGTGAGTTCTGGCCATTCTATCAAGTAGGATATATGTAAGGGCTACCGCCATTCTGAACAACATGTCAGATGTAAGGGCAAAGCCATTCTGTCATGTCTAAAGGATTTGGTTGCTTCCATGTCAGATGTGAGTGCTAGCCATTCTGTTGAGTAGGATAGATGTAAGGGCTACCGCCATTTTGACGAGAAGGTGAAATGTAAGGGCAGAGCCATTCTGTCATGGCTAAAGGATTTGGTTCCTCCCATGTCAGATGTGAGTGCTAGCCATTTTGATGTGACTATAGGATTAGGTCCTATATGATCAGATATAAAGGCTACCACCTTTTTTATGTGATTGTAGTTTAATAGATGATCATATGTGAGTGATGGCCATGCCTTTTTGATGAGTAGGTTAGATGTAAGTGCTGGGCAAAGACCTACCTGATCGCTAGGCCTACAACCAGCATGAAAGAAGGATGGCTCTGTAGAAATTCCTATGATGAGATAGCACACACATGATGATGACCAGATGATATACATATGAAGTTATGATCTAGATCCAGTTATGATGACTCCAAGAGATCCAAATCAAGTGATGATCCAGATCCAGTAGTGATGATCTAGATCTAATAGTGATGATCCAGATCGAGTGATGATCCATATCTATTCTAGTGATGATGATCCAGATCAAGTGATGATCCATATCTAGTGATGTTGATCCAGATCGAGAGATGATCTAGATTCAGTGATTATGATCCAGATCAAGTGATGATCTAGATCTAGTAGTGATATTCCAGATCCAGTATGATCTACTTACGATGTTCTAGATCGAGTATGATCCAGTGACGATGTTCCAGATCGACTATGATCCAGTGATGATGATCCAAATCGAGATATGATCCAGATCCAGATGAAAGATGACTAAACATGAAGATGACCTGAATATGAAGATGATGAGAAGTTGATGATGATTCAGATGATACGGAGGAGAAGACTTGTGCTAATAAATTGTGTCGATAGAATACCTTCCTAGTTAAGATGGAGTGTTGATGTAATTGTAACTTCAGAATGTATTCATCTGTATTTCTTATGTATTGTAACCCAATGTCTATTATGGGATGTATTGTAATGTATTTGAGTCAATTCATCCCCCGATGTTTTTTCCAGGAAGTTTCTATAATGAGAAAGTCATGTCAAGTCATTATGGGTAACCCTCCTATTGGTCAAGGGTTAAAGTCCCCATAGTTGTGGGGCCCTTGGGTTATTAGACTATCCTAGTGAGTTCGACCCTAGGTGAGTGATTGTAAGTTGGGGAAATAGTCCCCACCATTGTGTTACCCTCCTATTGGTCAAAGGAGGCAAAGTCCCCACAAGTGGTGGGGCACTAGGGTTATTAGACACTCCTAGAGATGTCGGCTCTAGTAAGTAATTGTTAAGTGAGGCCAGCATGTTGGAGTGCACTTCAAGTGAAAGAAAGAATATAAATAGAGAGTGAGCCTCTCTATTTTTCTCGCTTGCAACACTCACACTCACTCATTGGGTCACATGAGTGAAAGAGGAGAAACTCTCTCAGTGTGAGAGAGAGAGACTACTGATGTTAGGAGATCATCTTGTTGTTTTTCAATTTTACCTTTTGTGATGATTCTATATCTGAGGAAGTTGCGGGTTTTTCTCCTTTATGGTTTCGCCGAGGAAAACTCTTTATGTCTCTTGTCTCTTGTGATGTGCTTATGTTTTATTGTTGTGCTTGTTATTCTGTCAGTTAAAAGATCCTAAGATCATAATACTAGCTTGAATAATGAAAAACTGACACATTGACGGATCACAAGGTATATGAGTAGAAAACATTTATGGTTGAAATTGTTTTCCTTTACCAACCTCTATGCTCACTTAAAAACATCACATTTCCATCAAATACACAATTCTCTTTCCAAATTCAAATTTCTAGGTAATGCACACTATGATAATGGTAATTAACAACAAGAAAAAAAATCCCTATGTAGCGTGAATCCCCATGAGAATAATAAAGATGAGAGTTTGAACCCAAAGGATAGGAGAGAATAATGAAAATACAACTAACATAAATTATGACCATAGAAGAAAGAACTTCTAAAAATTAACATCATTGTCATAGAATTACATTCACCACATGCTCCCTTCATATTAAATTTCATCAAAGTGAAAGCAACTCATTTTTAAAAGTGAAAATGAAAAAAAATATATGTAAATAAAGCATGAAAGAGCCATTATGAAATAGGACAGTATAATAAAAATGAAAGAAATTTCCATAACAACATCACTTAAATAAAATTCTGCATCAATGAACAAAATACTATCACCTCGGTTATCTCAATGCCACAAAATTAAAATATTGTATTGCCTACTAATCCAAGAATCATACCGTGTACTACCACCCTACACTAATATCCGTATCATTATGAAAATCGTCAACACTAATATCCATATCATTCTAAAAATACTCAATTGTTTCCATGTATATCATCCTCCTCCTGTTACACCCTACACTAATATCCATATCATTCTAAAAATCCTTAATTGTTTTCATGTATAACATCCTCCTCGTCTTCATTAATAAAATCATTCTTAATGTTGAAAGTTTTCCTTATTTCTTCAAGTGTCTTCCCGGCCAACATATTTGACACAGTCTGGAATGTGATATTTAAAAGATTTTTTATGTCAAGAAAATTTGCAGCGTGCACAAACCAAAAAGATTAATAAGCTAAATTTTTCATAAATATACAAAATATCTATAAATTGGATATGAAAACACATATGCATAAAATTACTAAACAAAACCACAAAAGTATTATAGAACACAAAATCACCTACAAACAATTAACGGTATTACTCTCTCACTTGAAATGAAAACAATCTATTTATTGTTTATGTAAGTAGAATAATTCAAGGATATTAAAATTCAAGGAAATAAATCGTCGAAAAAAGACTTCAATTATTGAAATAAGAAAATAAATTTTATAAATAATTTACATTATATCTCCCCCATACTAGGTTGTAGAGGACCTCACACATCTCCAAGCAATTATAAAGGAATGTACCCCAGGGTTCCATTCTTTCTATGGAACACTTCATAAACAAAAAACACATCAAAGAGATGGAGGCTATGAATATATAGGTATATATTAGTAACCCAATAACCCATCAAACTCTAAAATAAGAAAACAAAATAGTTTTTTCACTTTTAGGTTCTTAAGGGCACGTATCTCAAATACACAAATAAAAATATTTTACAAACCATTCAAATTTTTTGCTTCACTATTCAAGTATACATACTTTAAAAACCATGGCTCAAGCTCTAAGATATTTTATTATAATAATCAAACCTTTTGCAAAGTTTATACAACTAAAAGACTATGATATTCAAAATTTAGAATACATAATATTTTAGTTTCCATATTGTAAAGTACTCATTGAAAAATTCATATAAATTTTCAAAACATCAAAATAAAAATCTTGAAATTTATTTTGGAAATTAAACTAACATATAAACAAAAAGAACATAACTAGTTCTTTAAAAAAAAATCTCAAAACAAGAAAAATCATTTAATCTATGCTTCCTAAAAGACATCCATAAAAGAATCCGCATGGTTCCTAAAAGACATCCATAAAAGAATCCCTTATTTTATACAATATGCAAATAAAATTTTAAAAAAATTAAATGATAGCTCTCAAATATATAAAAAAGCTAAATACAAAATTTTAAGTGTAGATACTCCTATATTTAAATGGATCTTAAGTCACCATTAAAAATAATGGAAAGACTGCAATTCTTTTAGGAAAAAATATCTACACTATTTAAAAGAAATGATCCATACAAACAAATCGCAAATTTTATACTACCTACAAAAAGTAAAAAACTTTCAACTCATTGGGCTCAAATATATCTAGAAAATGACCGAAAGAACATAATTAACCATTGAAAACAAAATATAAGCCCCAGAATAATTTTATAATTGGAAAAATAAATAAATTAACTTTCAAATAAAAAATCAAATTAGTCAAAACATAAGCCAAGCTAAGAATCGAACATATAACCTACCTACGACAAGTAAGTTAATGTTGCACTATTCTACATGCACTAGTGATTGCACTCCAATAGCTCACAATGATTGCAAAATATGTAGTGATCCAGGACACTCTAAATTATCCTACTCAAAGGGAATTGACAAAGCTACTGTAACATACATAGTTATCAATCAGGATGAAATCCTTGAGTTACCAATTGTGAACATCTAAATTTAAAAATTGTGAATGATAATATAGGATAAAAAAGGTTCCCTTATGAAGCATTATTTAAACAATGTAACATACATGTGCTACCTCACTGTAAGTTGAGAGGAAGGTGGGAAAATTTGTTTTCTCCTTTAGAAAAAAATAACATATGTTTCATAATTCCTTATACCAAATTTAGCAAAAGTATCATAAATCAATTGTAGTACCCCCTACATTAAACACCATTGATAAAATGTGCATAACCAATGTAAAACAAAAACGAAGAAAAGATTATAACCTTTATGATTCTACGAGCATCCTAATGAAACATCATATGCTTGATCTTGATAGAGAACTTCCAATTGACATTTAAGAACATACTACCCTGCCATTAGCCACATTCCCACATACCATGTTTTAGAACTGGCATGTAGGTCTCGTAAGTACTCGCAAGAACTTAAACTTGCTTTACACTTACAATCTTTATCGCAATAAGTTACTCCTCAATGAAAAACTTTAATATAACTCCTTGAGCTTATAGAATCAAGAACGCATAATACTTTTTATCTAACCGTACTTTTTACCCCTATTCTTGTACATCATTACTCCAACAAATGTGTTCATCACTACACTAAATGCTACCTTAGATATTTTTGCTAAATGTACGTTCGACTTGTATCCACAAGAATGTGAGCATTCTTCGAAACACTTCAGTATTATTAAGTACTTACAACTAACTTGCACACAAGAACCATATAACATTTTCAAATAAAAGCATTCTTCGAAACACTTCAGAATTACATAGTACTTACAACTAACTTGCACATACGAATCATAGAACATTTTCAAATAAAAACATTCTTTGAAATACTTCAGAACTACAACATACTTACAAATAACTTACACACATGAATCATAGAACATTTTCAAATAAAAGCACATGTGAAACATAGAACATTCTCAATAATGGCACACATAAATCATAAATGGTAGACATAAATCATGAAACTAAAAAGGACACAAGGATATACGTGGCTCATCACAGCCAGGGGCTACATCCACCAACAGAGTTGCAAATCTTTTAATTACCTCAACAAATTTGGGAGGTTACAAATTTGCAGCACTTCGACTGTGCTTTTTCTTTTCTTTTTCTTTTCTTATTTGAGTAAATCAAAGAGTCATTTCTATTTGTTAACATGCATAGTGATGAGTTGATAGGGGAAAGAGGATATATATTAATTCCTCTTACATCAAAGACAACTATCGTGCTAAAAATAATCTTGCAGTATCCAACCTTAGCACAAAGACAATCTACCAATAAAACATCTTTCAATTGAAGAATCAATCCACTGGAACTGCTTGTCATGTGCAACTTTTAATTTTCTTGGTATAAGGCTGTAAATGTACATCATGTGACATGGACAACAACTCACATTAAAATTTTGTTCAAGAGAGGGCATGGGCAGACAATAGCTTTATCATTGGATGCTTCAGAAAATAATTCTTATCTCAATATTTATCACAACCAAATTGCAAATTTCAGCACAACAATAAAGTTAATTCGCAACTGATAAAGAAAGAATGGAAAACCAGAGTAACCCAAAATTGATTGATCTAGACTATGTAATGCCCCATATTAATGTTAATTAATGTTTATTAGTAAGTACTTCTATTAAATTAAACTTATATTAATCCCCATATTAATGTTAATTAATGTTTATTAGTAAGTACTTTTATTAAATTAAAATTGTACTATCCCCATATTAATGTTAATTAATGTTTATTAGTAAGTACTTTAATTAAATTAAAATTATACTAATTATTTTACTGTCCTTTACCATTTGCATAAAACATTAAAATTGGTAATGTATGACATTTGGTTAGATTTTGAGACACGTACAAGTCAAGATAAATTCATAGCACATGTCAAATACATCTAAACTGCACTACCCAAGATATAATAAAATAAACTAATTTAAGAAGGAAGGTGGTGGGGAAAGAGGTATAAGGATGAGGAAGGAAGTATTTTGTGGGGGGTGGTGGAGAAGGTTGGATTTTTGCGGGGACATTAGACTCTGCATGAGGGGAATGGAGAGAAAAAAAAAACTTGAGGAGGGGGACAACTCAAGGACGAGAATATCTGTAAATAACTGAGAAGATCAAGGATGAGAATATCTCTAATAAATGAGAAGATAAAGAATGGAGAGGAAGTTTCTCTCGGTATTATTGGTCTGTGGGATCGGGGGCTAGGAAACCCATGGGTTTCCTAGGGCCAGCACATGATGAGAGCTGGTCAGCAGGGTGGCACATCATTTTGTTGATTAAGGCTCGGACGGAAAGCTGGAAGAAGAAGGAGCCTACAAGGTTTACAACAAACTATTGGATCTACCACAATCGTTGTTTCCAGGTATTTAAATTTCAAGTATGTAGATACTAAACTCATGCATGCTATTATGGTCTAATTTATGAAAAATTTATGAAGTTATCAACATGTACAGCTCGAAATTTTTACTTGAATATGTTTATAGTTCATACTTGTACTTACATATGTCTATAAAATTTATAGAACAGACCTGGATATAAATCTGTAATAAAATCTAAAATGTTTGATAGAGAACATTATAGAGAATTGGACACAGTGCTCTACCCATTAGGCAGAGCACTACAGATGGTATCAGAGCTATGGCTTAGACACTTAGACCTTAGGGCCTATCTACACCTAAAACCTCCAAAAGAAAAAAAAATAATTACCATATAGCGTATCTAAATCTACAAATTTCGGACAAGAAAATTACATCGCCATTACTGGAGAACAGGATGGAGTGGGTGGAGAAGGACCTGCAGAACCCTCTAGACATAATTTTTTTTTTTGAGATTCTAAAATTTACACAAAATTAACAGTAGAGAAAAATAAGGTAGAATCAAGTTAACTCTTCGATACTTAGACGTTTAGTTAAAGTGAAATGCCAGAAACTCTGGAAAATGTTTCTTGCTTGTTGGAAATATTTAATGCACAATCCCAAAATCTGTGCATAAACAACAGTCAAATGTTAACGCTGTCAAGCAAAGCATCCTTTTAGAACAAAAGATAAAACCAATAAGAACTGTTTACCTCATATCTGCATTCTAAAATACATGTAGCATGCTAATAATCATGGCCAAAGGCCCATCGATAGTTCTTCCCTAACATTGTATTTCGTTCCACAATGGGAGGAGAGGCAAGCTCATAGGTATGCAAGCCAAATGTGAAAACTGAGAAATGAAAATGCTACAGCCAATCAAGAACTCAATGGCCCAACCTTATCCATTTCCAGCGATGGAACCAAAGAGAAGAAAGATTCAGCAGCAATGCAAGGCCTAGGGCTCGAAAGAGATAAACCAACACGAGAAGCCATGAGAATTCTGGCCCAATACAAACTTCTGAAGATGCAGTGATTAGAATTTTGTAATGGACTAGGGTTTAACATTTTTGTCATGCCCATCGTTATGCTACATGCATCCCATTAAAACACTAAGAATAAATCTGAAATGATGAATCCCTTGAATCCCATTCTGTTTTTCAAGATGCGAGTTAGAGGGTAATGGCTAGCATGAATTTTCACTCTGTTCCAGCTCGAGTAAGATGACATGACAGTTGATACTCCCTTTTCCAAGGGATATAGATATGGGCGCATGTGAATATGATAAAGATCGTCGTATCTTGCAACCGTATTGTTCTCATTGATTCCTCTGGTGGTTCCACCATCTCCAACAAAATGCTTTGCGCAGGCCACAACACTTGTTCGTCCGGCCACATATGGATACCCATAGGTTTCTTCATCAGTTCCATAGGCATTCCCATCATAATTTGGATACGATCTTTCTTTACCATAGTTGAGCTCGGTAAATGGTCATTTCCATAAGCATTATTTGAACCAGCATAATTAAAACTGACATAATTACCAGAAGCAATTGAATCTAGAGATTCAATTTCTCCCCGGTAGAAGAAGGTTATAGAGATAAGGAATAAGAGGTGGTATGATAATTCCCATCAGCAGCCGAACACGTTTATTTGGAAACCGACTTCATGATTGACCAAAGGCAATAGGATAGGGACTTTTCCCATGAGCAGTAAGAACCGATTATTCGTAACTGTGCTTTCCAGCAGCAGAAATCGAACCAACATAATTCCCAGCCTTAGTCGAGCACGACCATAAGATGTACACAGACGGTTGACACCCTCATAAGCATTATAGGAACGGGGGGGATCTCATTCAAACCTGGAGCATAGTATCGACTTTCCATACCCATTAGGATGTTCCTCATGAGGAGAACCCTGTAAACCCAATACAATATCAGTCATGCTTCGGACCACATCTATGTCTTCACTGTAGCTCTCATAACACCTTCCCCATCTTGGGTCACGGCATATCTGGTTGCCCCAAGGCCTATATTATGTGGGAAAATTATTGCACAGTAAACATTGTTGTGACCATGAACAACATCTATTCCAAAAATCATAGGAATGCCGAGGTGAGTGATCATAGCTGCATCCTGAAAGCTATCCACCATATCAGCCCACACACTTGTAGAGGCCTTCTATTCCTCCATGCTAAAATTTTTGTTGCAAAAGGAAATCTATTTGGAGGGGCAACCATTTTTGGTAATCCTTCCTTCAGCTTTAGGCTCTTGGAGGACTGGCACGTAAGCTTCATGTAGCATGAGCATCATGTGATTGTCAACATGGCCTTCATGCAGGGATGGCAGGTGCTCGTAGTGATAGGTTAGGGTAAGGTTAGTGTCGAGAGCTCTAAGGGAGAGAGCCAGCCAACCATCCCACAATGCGTCCACTTGGCATCTTCTTGCTTAAACGCTTGCCCCACATGGCAGAGAAAAAGAAATAATTCGGTGACAGCAACGTGGCAAAGAAAAAGAAGTAATACTCACTTTAATATATATATATATATATATATATATATATATATATATAATAACAACCCAACGTGAAGTTAATACGATTTTTTATTGTTTTGGGTAAAGCAATGGCAAACAATTGAATTATTTGGACAAATAAAATATATTAGAGATCATAATCTTATTTATGCCAAACGATACTTTAGAAAATAAATTATATTTGTTCGATAATTTTAAAAGTAACTGTTTGCTAGGTTATTCTCCATGACACTAGTTTGTAATAATAATGAAAGTAGTCCCTTACAGCTCTCCATGTTATGGTTGGGATGACAATGAAAATAGTTTAAACTTCATACCTAACGCTTGCATGGATTATTTGATTATCAGTGACGTTCACTCTTTTCATCTTTCAAGATTGTTGATTCAGTACATACACTTCAGCAGTTTACATTCTTGAATCATAAACAGTCCGTGTAATATAATTTATTATATCAATAGCTAGTCTTATTTAAATCAATTCTCTGAGATGAAATGGAGAACCTAGCTGGCTGGCAGCAATTCGCAGTAGATATTTTACCGCCTGCTAGTCCAACTTTATCTGATAGCCTGCTGTACATGCGTATTCTACCGTTGCACAGTAGATTCGTCATATATTCATAGGAAGAACTTTTGCGTTGGAAAAATCAGGCAAGATGCTTCCATTAAAAGTTTACTACGATTAAAGCATTTTTTTTTTGCAAGGTGTGCGAGTTCAGATTGAAAGCAACTAGGTTAATTAATTAAGAAGTAGAGAGGAACTCAATGTAGGTAGGATTTTGTTGAGTTTCATTATATTTTGGAATAATGCTACAATTAATCCTTCTTTCACCGACCCCTTTCTCTTCTTTAAATGCTCAACAAGTGATGCGTTGATGGGAAGAAACAAATTTTGTCTGCCCGTGTTTTGTTTTGATAGCAATACTGTAACTTGTTGATTTAACATGGCTGCAACCCAAAACCCTATACCCTAATGCATGCAGCAACCCTAAACCCCAACTTTTAAAGCCCTAATCCCCAACTTTTAAAGCCCTGGCTAACGCATGAATTGAACTGTAGATTCCTTTGAGCACAAATTGCCTGTTGGTAAATAAACTGCAAATAAAATGGAAGAGAATCCTGTTTCACATATATATTCTTGTCGATTCCTGTTATCACACGATTCCTAGATGATCATATGATAAGGCTGACATGTTAAAGTCTCAATATAATAATTTATGAACATGGACTTCATCATTTAAACTTTAAATTTCTAAAGGAGATTTGGAGAAAGTGTTGACAACTCACATTATTTAATAAAATCATTTCAAGTAAAAGTCATCTATATAACATATCTAAATTATTTTGGGTTTACTGTTGTGATTTAATCAGTTTATTTATTAAGAGGAAAGTAAGTTTTTAGTCGATTAGAAAATAGTTTTAAGTCACATTTTAAAATTAATAATTAATTTCTGTAAAGAAGAAACTGATTTACATAAATTTTATGATTTTTATTTTTATTTTTAACTATATATTTACTTAGATTCCGAGATTTATTCATTTTTCAGTTCTCTCTGATTTCATGTTAAATTTTACTCGTAGAATCAGAGATTTAATTTATTTTTTGGTACTCACAGAAAAGTCTGTGCTATATTAAGAGGGTTTGTCAATCTAGCCCAGAAGAAATTGGAAAAAGAAACTTCAATTTATTTGTTCTTTCAGTATTGTGAGATTTAATATAAACCATTAAACTCAGAAGCACCTGTAAATAAGCGTTACAGCCATAATGAAGATATCATTGCAAGTAATTCCATAGAAAGCCCAGTGAGTAAGGAGGACAACCCGTATGCTTATCCAATCACTACTTTACCTTTTTATTACTGAGGATTTAAGATACCAGACAATGGTCACCATACCGAGTGCTTGAGCTACCCACCTGCTTATGATTGTTATGATTGTTGATAAAGGCCAACACTTAGAGTATAATTATTATTTCCTTTATTTGATTTATTCTTATTTTTATTATTGTTATTTTATTTTGCCTGCTTGGACTTACAAGGGCGCTCCTTTTCTTTTTCTATTGCTGAAAGCTTAGTGGTATCATATTTTTATTGCTTAGCTGGCTTATCCTTATTCTTATCATTCTTCTTTTCTTGTGGCTTCTTCCCTGCTGGACTTTCTGGCTTGGATTTAACCTATAAGCATAAAGAATACAATAAAGTATTTCTAGGATTTATGAGATGAAGCGTTACAGTTTTGATCTTTAAAAAGTTGTACTTTACAATATATTTAATTTTTAATTATATTCTAAAACGTTTGTAATAAGATTGTTTATTTTATTTTCAAAAGAACAAAATTTATAAATTACCCGTTTCTATGAGCACTTGAGTTGCTCTAAACTACTGTAGGTTTATAATTATTAAAAGCATGCTCATAATTATTTATTTAATTATCCCATAAAGAAACTCGTCATAATGATCCTGAAATGTATCCCTTTTCCATTAGACCTTCATCAATATTGAATATAAGAAGAAGAGAGGTTAAGCTCAGTAAATGACCCTCCTCTCCATCATCATCATCCCGAAGGTGTTTTACAACTATTGTCGCTGAAACGTTTTATGTAAATCTAGGGTCCACTCACCAAAATGTTTTAATTTAATGATTTCATAATATTAAAATGTTTTAAATTGATTATTTAAAACTATTTAATTTTTTTTTTAAATTTTAATTAATTGAAAATATTAAACTATTATAATTTGATTATTAGGAATTAGTAAAATGTTTAATTTAATTATTTGAACAAATGTTTTTAAGTTGATTATTGAAATTATCATAATATTATTTACATTTAATTATTTAAATTTTAGGACAAGATAATGAGGAGGCCTTCATGTTCATTAACTCAATTGCTTATTTAGTATAAATTAAACTCTTTATAATTAAGATCAATGGTATAATTAAAGATAATTGTGGATGGTTAAGTTTCTAGATAAATTAATAACATTAATTGAGATTTCTTAGGAAGTATAATCAATAAATTAAATATTAATAAGAAGATATTAATGTTAAGATAAGTTATGGTTGATGAGAGTAAACTTTTGCTACAAGATCTAAATGGAAAGCATCGAGTAGATTAATTATTCGACTATTAAGAAAACTTAGTGAGGAGAAAACATTGAAGGAGATAAACATGTGTTTTGTGTTAGTATGGCTAGTTTACATGGTTGATCACTTTTACAAAGATTGTAATAAGATTCTATTTCTCCTATAATAACATCATTTCCAACTTAAATTATGATAAAATTGCCACCTAAAAATGTTTATAGACAAGAGAATCACAAAACCTTATGTTAAATAAATTGTTTATGACTTTAACGTGTGGAATGTCGATGAACTTGTGGAAGTTTCTTTCACATCACCAATGGAGAATTGAATCTCGAAATGAATTATCATACCATAGATAGGATTGGATAGGGGTGGGGATACAAGCTAGTAAACTATTCATACTTTAGTTGATAACAGGTAATATGTATAAAATGACGACGAGTGGTATGGTTGGTGTAAGTATATTGAAGATGAAGATGAATATACAAATGAGGGAAGAAAAGACATTGGAGCCAAAATTCATCAATCAAGTCATATGGAGGAGCCGAGGAGAGACAGTATGTGTACATTATGTTGGATAAAGGATATGATGATGTTAGCATTATTTAACATACCACGAATCTAATAGGTTATGGTAGGGTGTAGGTTGTAACTTTATTGGTGTGAAAGTAATAATGGTAATCAATCTCGAATGAAGATATAATGAGTAAACCTATACTCGCTGAGCATTAATTTAACAGTATTATAAGTTAACACATTAGGATATTAGGAGGTAAGACCTAATAAATAGATGAGAAACAATAAACATGAAATACAAGGTGTAGAGAAGAGGTTTTATAAGGAATGTTATGTCTATATAAATAAAAGATTTAGGGTTACTAATATTGAGCAATAAGTGTGCTAATGTAACCTCGCAATTAAAAAGGGATTGTAAATATACTTGTACTCATGCCACATAAATAACTAAAGTAATAGATCAAGTAGACTTAATATCTATTGATACCTATATATGGAGAGTGGGAAAGAAAGCGAGTTTAAGCAAGGATAAAGAAGATATAAAAAGGTAATTGTATCAAGAAGAGTGCTACATTCAAGATCAGTATAAGAAAATCAGGGATGCAAAAGGATAAAAGAATAGCAAGAAGAGTAATGGGTAAATTATATATATATATATATATATATATATATATATACAAACGTATTGCACCTAACTAAGTATGAAATGAATAAGGGGCAATTTAATATATTAAGTGATTTAAACATTAAAAGTACTAAAGATACATTTTGATGCATATTAAACGGAATGGTACAAAGAATGTTAGTGATAAACGACTAGTACAAAATGGCCAATTGTTGGAGGACTAATAATAAGAATTAGTATAGAAGGAGATGAACGTATAAATGGAATTCAGATATTGTCGTAGAAAATGATATGACCAGCATGCAAACAAACAATTAAACTTCATATTATAGAAGTGTATTGCGTTATTAAAATTACCAAGAAATAAGTAGTGCAATTGTAAGTATTCTATGTATAATGCGTCACTCATGATGTAAGAGTTCTATTTAAAGAAAATTTGTTGATAAATGGGAGTTGCTTAATAAACATAGTGAACTTCATGTTATTAAGACACTAGACCACTCTCAATATGGATCCCAAAAAGTCATAAGCCGTATAAATTTATGAGATCATAAGTCGTATAAATTAGAGAGAGAGATTCAACAAATAATTCAATTCCTAAACAAGCCCTATATAAAAAGAATAATAATTTAATAATAATAAAAGGAAAAATCAAAATAAATGATATTTGGGCAATAACATATTCTTATGAATCATAAAAGAACAAGACTGTAGAACAATGTATAAATTGTTGTTGATAAGAATCTAGTAGGGTATAATGAACCTTGATGCATGTTACAAATGGGGATCCTCGAGGAGGACATAAGTAGTTACTAGGATATGTTTTCAGATATATTAGGGATAAAAGAAGTAAAATAGTAAAATGACATCGACAGGTTTATCAAATAAAGGTCCAAGCGCCACTTCCATAAATAATGAATTCTAGTACTAAGACACCTATATTATGCATAATAATATATTCTTATAATTGTATGTAATGCCCATATTTGACTAGACATATTGACATGTTGCATTTTATTTTCTTAGTAAACGTTGGAATCCATTCGACTGAGTAAACCATATTTATGACATAATAGATGTTGCTACTATGTCTAAGATGTTACTATGCTTATGTTGATACATTGATTGTGATTGTGAGGTTACTATGTTATAGTTATCATGATATTCCTTTGTTTATAAAGATAGTGTATGTTTAATTGTCATCATTGATAAATGTAATATATGTGATGTGGTACATGGATATCGACCCATGATGTGATCAATTTAATGAGTTATACAATGAAAAGAAATGTTGTTGATAATATGCACCAACTAATGATTGAATGGATATATTATCATGAATGTATGTTTTCAAAGTACTAATCTACAGGACACACGGGCTATGTAATAAATGGATACTTTATATAAAGTGTGGTATAGTACCTATTTCTACAGAAGAGCCTTGATTACCAAAACTAATGATACGATGACACAGACCAATAATCTCGATAGCAGCAAAGTATGTTTTGATAGGGTATAAATACCCAGGATGTTGAGAGGGATGGATGTGTTCCACCCTATGTTTTTATAATACCCGAGGTCGTGGGAGGGCAGTGCTGAGACATGCTCCCCATGTTGTTATGATGACGATGGTCGGGTACCCGAGGTCGTGGGAGGGCCGTGCTGAGACACGCTCCCCATGTTGTTGTGATGACGACGGTCGGATGCCTCCTAGGAGAGGCTAGGTCTGCTGTTCAGCCGACGCTATCGCTCTCAGGTTCTTATGTGGTCAGGTCGGTGAAGCTGACAACCACTTCTATACTAGCAAAGGAAGGATAGGGAGGATGCAGACGTAGGTTAGGATGGGTGGACATTTTATTTATTATGGTTGAATGTTGGATAATTATGATACTGGATTAGTGATGGTAGGTACCAATCTTAACTGACTAATTAATAAGTACATAATTGTTAATTAACTCCGAATGTCACAAGAAATCATATCATATCTGTATATGGGTCATGTTGCATGAAATATTATTTGTATCACTTACAATTTAGGGGTTTTTGCTATAGTACATGTGCAGCCTGTGCATGTAGTGGCCATGCATGCACACCTCATGCATGCACGCTAGTATGAAATATTTAAATAGTTGGATAGGTTAACTAAGTAATTGTGAATTGTTTTAAACCTATAAATGTACCTTGTATCACTATTTTGACCATAACTTCAGTGCGAAGTTTCTTGAAGGGTAGGTGCATGTAATGCCCCATATTAATGTTAATTAATGTTTATTGGTAAGTACTTTTATGAAATTAAAATTATACTAATTCCCATATTAATGTTAATTAATGTTTATTAGTAAGTACTTTAATTAAATTAAAATTATACTAATTATTTTACTGTCTTTTACCATTTGCGTAAAACATTAAAATTGGTAATGTATGACATTTGGTTAGATTTTGTGACACGTACAAGTCAAGATAAATTCATAACACATGTCAAATACATCTAAACTGCACTACCCAAGATATAATAAAATAAACTAATTTAAGAAGGAAGGCGGTGGGGAAAGAGGTATAAGGATGAGGAAGGAAGTATTTTGTGGGGGGGTGGTGGAGAAGGTTGGATTTTTGGGGGGGAATTAGACTCTGCATCAGGGGAATGGAGAGAAAAAAAAACTTGAGGAGGGGGACAACTCAAGGACGAGAATATCTGTAAATAAATGAGAAGATAAAGAATGGAGAGGAAGCTGCTCTCGGTATTATTGGTCTGTGGGCTCGGGGGATAGGAAACCCATGGGTTTCCCAGGGCCAACACATGATGAGAGCTGGTCGGCAGGGTGGCACATCATTTTGTTGATTAAGGCTCGGACGGAAAGCTAGAAGAAGAAGGAGCCTACAAGGTTTACATCAAACTGTTGGATCTACCATAATCGTTGTTTCCAAGTATTTAAATTTTAGGTATGTAGATACTAAACTCATCCATGCTATTATGGTCTAATTTATGAAAAATTCATGAAGTTATCAACATGTACAGCTTGAAATTTTTACTTGAATATGTTTACAGTTCATACTTGTAGTTACATATGTCTATAAAATTTATAGAACAGACTTCGATATAAATCTGTAATACAATCTAAAATGTTTTGATAGAGAACATTACAGAGAATCAGACACAGTGCTCTACCCGTTAGGCAGAGCACTACAGACAAGGAAAAACATGAAACTGAGTGCGATCCAATAAAAATATGATAGTTTTTATGAGTTTAATAGTGTGTTTCACGAATTAAATCTCTGCTATAGTTACTGGCACTTCTAAAATCTCAGAAACCAAAGAATAGAAAATGGGGACTTGATACAGGGTGCCTATTCTTCGGAATAAACTCAATTGCTCCCATATGAAAATACATAAGCATAACCATCTATAACACACCATAGCGTAACTAGATTTTTAAAAATAAAAATATCCTTTCTGCAATTAACTATAATATTTTTCCATGTTGCCATACAATCACCCTCTTCCCCATAGACGAGATCGTTACAACACTATTTCGTATCCAGATTTTTAAAAAAAATGCCATTTCTATCTCTCAAAATGTATCCATGCATGTTTAAGGAACAACCTAACATCGGAATTGGAAGGAAAGATCAACTATGCCATAAAATCACACATCATTTGTGCCTGCAAAAGATTAGCAAGCCAAGAGGTATATCTCCTCAATAATTTGGCATTACAATACGAAGATTGAGGTTTCAAAGTTTTGACTCTATCAAAGTGGATTTCTATACATAAGTGTCTTGAAGTATAGAAATTAAAAAAGATCAGGGCATATCAAAATAGAGACAAGAATTGCCAACAAACAGTTGACAGTGACAATCATTAGGCAAGATTTTGGGATGGTCTACTACATGGGCCGTGGGTTTGTAATTAACATCTCAAACATAATAAGTTGAAATCTAAGCACAAGAAGCCGATGCATTTATGAACTCTAGATACCATGCCATAAATATTTTATAGGATTTAGATTTCAACGGAAAACATATTGTGCACATATAGAATAATTCCCTTAGGAGACAGTGTAGGATGCAAATCTAACAAAGGTTTCTTCATCCTCGAACATCGGAAAGCTAGACATACCAATATATATATATATACGCATCCGAGACAGGGGCTTTAATCCCTTCTAACAAAAACCACAGGTAATAGAACCACAATTAAGGGAAAAAACAGAAAATATAAATATTTTCTCCATGTATAATAAGCAAAATATAAAACCAATTGTAGAGTTTAGTAATTTAGCCACCTAGTCTTCCCAATTCAGAAAACTCCAAGGAAGCTGAAACCTAAGCATAAGAATTCGAATCCTTGATGAACTCGTGAGACCATGCTATAAATATTTTATAGGATTTAGAAGGAAACTAGATACATACTGTGCAGATATGGAATAACGCCCTTAAATAAAGCAAGCAATGTTCTCCAATTAAAGAGTTAGCAGTGTTTTCCAAGATTTGCAAAACATCCATTATCCTTAAGAGCTACGATTACGAGATGTAAATCCTGAAAACATCTAATAATAATTAGCAAGATAATTACCAAGTGTTATGCAAGAATTCCATTCTGGTTGCATACCCTTTGATTGTTATGCTACTCTTGGAGTAGCTACCTTCGGAGAGCAAGTCGAGTTTGCTCTTCCCAGAACTTTTCACCAAAAAAAATGGCTACCCTCTACCAGAAGATCCTGGTGATTTTTAACCTTTTCTGCCAAGTGCTCATGCCTTCATCCATGCTGTCCAAGAGCCAACCGTTGGTGCAAAATCCTAAATCACTAACATACTCCAGGATTTTCTCCTTTCTAAGGGAATAATTAGTACAATTTCCTCCTTCAAAATCACACCTCTTTAAATATTCTTAAAAAGAAAAAGAATCCCTATGTCCCGTACCTTTATAACTATAGATTTTAAGGAGTTAAAGCACTTGGATTTTTCCTTAGAAAAACCCCATTCGCCTCGTGGCGAAGCCAAAACAAAGGAGAATACTATTTATAAGAATTAGCAACAAAATATTATATATATAT
>LPNX010727353.1:0-46124 GCA_001517045.1 Pseudotsuga menziesii
CCATTGTCAATCATCTTCCTGCTCCTCCATGCCAAAATTAACATTACTGTCGTAGCTCTTTCCTCTATCCTCCTCCTCCTTTATACCCTTTTTGACAGGACACATATCCAGAAATCAGGACACGTTCCTGACAAGTGTCTGACATGTGTTGGAAAGTGTCCAGATTTTGGGACACGAAAATTATGGTGTCAGACACGTATTAGGGCAAGTGTCGTGTCCGACACGTGGAATACGGGACACGGGCCCTATTTGGAAGTGTCCTGTTACTTAGCTATACAATACAACTTAATGACATAATGGTTTAAGAAAGGTGCTTAAATCCTTTTCTAGCATTAAAACACGTCGCATTCCTGGTGTCAAATGCTGCTGTATATAATATAATCCTATATAACAATTGATTAATCAATAGAGTGAACGCTGGATTATTACATACGACAGCCGTTAACCACTTGGAAGAAACCTGCACCTAAATAAAAGAAACAAAACAACTTACCAGTATCGGTGTAAGGTACAAATGGGTTAGAGATGCATCATCCGAAACTAGGGCAGCATATATAACCGAGTGTCCTTGAATATCAAGCTTTGTAAGTAGCGCATTCCAATTTTGAATACTTGGGTTCTCTTCCTTGAATTCTTGCCAATCAAAATGCATATTGTTCCTTTGTTATTACAATAGAAGCCTCATGATGGGAAGCTATAGTATGCATCAAGGTAAGATTTATCAAATGTCAAAGTTCTGGAAGAGCATCTTGTTCGTCCTCTCTGCTAATCTAAAAGTATTTTTTTCCTACTACCATAGTGCTACTTTGGCTTCTTGTGAGAATATGATGCATTGTCCAGGTGCTTGTTTCTCTGTTTCCTCTTCTCTTCTTCTCCTTTTTCTTTAGTCTTGAGGAGGCATATGCAAAGCACGTATGGAAGCATGTCATGGAGACGGGTTCAAAACCTATTATGGAGTCTGTAATCAATTCCAACCTTGCAGCTGATGGGAATGTTGTAGAATACAAGTACAAGATTGTTGGATTGTCTCAGGGAGAGGGAGTTGACTTTGATGTTACTCTTGCTTCAAGAGTCTCTCAAAAACAGGGAGGTGGCCTTCTTGAGGTCGATGCTTTAGTTGTTGGAGGTTTCGAGGTGCATGGGGAAAATACCCATGATTACAAATTGTTGATAGTTTTGGCCCATGATAATGACTTGGTGGATGGAGTTAGGCAAGTGGCTTACAATAAATAGATATGTTCCCTCATATTTACAGATGCTTCAATGTTGTTTGGATGTTCAAAATGTTGTGATAGCATCTTGTGTTTTTGGATATAGAGAGACTTCCACAACTTACAGGATCGATATTCTAGCACAGCACAAGACTTTGGTGATCAGAGATGTAAATTTTGATGAGGATATGAGGTCTTCTAGTTCACATGTATCTCCGACAAATATTGAAGGTAGTGTGGAGGTTGCCATTCTAGTGGTTGATTCAGAGGTTAGAGATGAGTCAAGTCTAGGATGGGATGAAATGAGATTAGGGTTGGGCATGTTCTCACCTTCTACTCTAGCACATGAGACACTAAGATGGCTTTCCCAAAAATTACAACATGCACAAGAGCATGTAGGAATACCCAAAACTTCCACGAGGATGAGTATGCCTCCTAAAAGATATGTAACCATTGTGTATTAGCTTCCTCCACTGGTGAGCCTTCCAATTGTTTTGACAAGGTGAGGTGTGATGCCTTCATGGAGGAGTGTGATGTTTGGGGGATAGTTCCTTGACAAGAACCAATGGTTGATTTCAAGATTGTAGTAAGATCAGATTTGAAGATGGTCAATTTGTTTGCGTTGTAGGGGGAACAAATTTGTGTTGATGAAAACATTTTCCTCATACAGAGGGACTGTTAGCTTTCGAGGTTAATCTGGAAGTGTTTACACCATGGTGTGCTTCATTTGATGTGGGGTGCATGGTGTATGGATGATGCTTGGTTGCACCATGATGAGCATACACATTGGAGTTCGCTCACAGGTTGATTACTATGCCTTGTCTTGATTCCTATTTGGTGTCCTTCCCTAGAGCATTTTAAACCTATGAAGCTTAGTGACTTCTTCAAGCAAGTGGCACATGGAAAGTGGTTGCATGCTTAAAAGGACAACTTGCCTAAGGAGGAGTGTTGGGGATCTTGGAGGACGAAATTGAGCCCTAGATGGCATGGGTACAATTGGTTTTTTGCAAGGAAGCTTGTACTTGACTTAGGGACACTTTGATCAAGGACTGATCATATAGATGGGACGGACCTAGAGTTACACATGACTTAGGAGGGAGTGTTAAAGCATTGGAGACGTTTGGAGGAGTGTTGGACTTTTATTGAGCAATGTTCAACTTTGGAGCCTTGCTTGTTGAACGTGCATGCCTCTGACCTTGACATATGTCGCCTAGTGTTGGAGAGCTCCACATGTAGGCCCATCTTGTGTAGAGTTAGGTTGCTTGTAGTGGACTAGGTCCACTTTGTATTGTAGGCCTCCCTCACATCTGAT
The DNA here is from genome assembly GCA_001517045.1 of Pseudotsuga menziesii. Taxonomy (NCBI): domain Eukaryota; kingdom Viridiplantae; phylum Streptophyta; class Pinopsida; order Pinales; family Pinaceae; genus Pseudotsuga; species Pseudotsuga menziesii. Next base: position 2,524 of record LPNX010727353.1, read on the forward strand.
ATAAATAGAGAGAGTAGAGAATAATTTGTTCATAGTTGTACTTGTTCACTTCTATTCTCACATGCTTGAGTTACAGATGTGAGACTAACGAAAACTTTCTTCATGTAATCTTCTTCTGTGCATTTTCTCTCTTTAATTTAGGCACTAGGGTTCTTTGAGGAAGTCTAGTGGAAATTCTAGAGTTAAAATTACATCCTAAGCAGGCAAAGAAACTACGGTTTGTTATAGAAGCATTGTGCCTTGTAGAACTTATGAGAGATGAAAACTAGGGTTTTAGAAATCCAAGTGTTACTTGTTATGCTTGTTGAGAAAAAGAATAGAAGGATCCTTGGGGGAGTGACTAGCTTTGTAATAAAGCTATGATGTTGATTTTTACTTCATTTGTTATACATACTGATCCGGATTTATGCAAGAACGCAACAGAATACACAAATAACCATAGAAACAAATATACAGCGGAAATAACACTTCATTTCATTAATCAATAACTGAAACTTGTTTACATACAGAATGGAAATAAACTAGCTAGAGTGCTGATAGCTTATCTCTAAGAAGAGATGTGGCGGCTACATGCCTCTAAACTCTGTGTTACAATGAGGCTCAAAGGCCTATATATTATTGAGAAACAATGGAAACCCTACACATCCAAAAACCTAACCCTAGGAGGTGAAACGTCTTAATGTGGGCCCCGTTGGCTAACTTGGTACATCAATTTCCCGAGGTCGTAACTTTAGCATACTACCTCCGTTTGACGCGCATGATATATCGTTAGAAATATTTGTTTAAGGACTACATCCACAAAACAACAAATATCGAGTCCGAAACAGACCCATATTTGCTCGACCATTCGATACCAAAAAACGTCGTTTAGGGCTTCAAAACGGCTTCGGAAGTTTAGGACCTGAAAACTGCCAAAAATAGTAAATTGTGCTACAATCAAGGAAACTGGAAAACTGAAAGAAACAACGGTGGGGGTCCAAGAGGAATAGGTGGGTGGCCACCAATCCTGGATCATTCCTCCCCCCTTAGGAAGCAATGGTCTCCATTGCGTTGAGTTCCTCCATGAGATGAGGAAACTTCTGGTGAGCCACTTTCCCTGGTGAAAGAGTTGGCCTACTTTGACAACTCGATATAGCTGGATCTTCTGCTGGCAGGTGTTCTTGATCTGTGTGTCCATAATCCGATCAACGGTGGCTTGTTCCATGCAGTCGGGATTTAACTCTATTGGTGTGAGTTGTTCTGCCACGTCTGATGTGTCCAGTAGAGGTGGAAAGTAGGGCCGAAGGCGGTCCACATTGAACACTGGGTGCAGACCAAGGAATGGTGGAATACTGAGCTCGAAGGCATTGTCCCTGACAGCCTTGGTGATGGTGTATGGCCCATATCGAAGCGGGCGAAGCTTGAGGTGGGGTCCAGCGAGGGGCTCCTTCTGCAAATGTAGCCACACTTTGTCGCCAACCTGGAAGTTGTGTTGCACCCAATGCTGATCATGTCGCTTCTTGTACTTAGCATTGGATCTGTCCAATATGTCATGAACCTGTTGGCGAATGTGCTGAATGCGCTCAATGAAGTTGTTTGCCTTGGAAACTTCAGACTAGATATGAACTGAATCAGCCTGAGTAGCTGCAAATGGCATGGCTACGTCAATGGGGCATAATGGTTGGAATCCCAAACCCACCTGAAAGGAGTTGTGGTTGGTTGAGCTGTGGAGGGCCCGGTTATAGTTGTGTTGTACATAGGGAAGGCTCTCATCCCATGTGCGTGGATGCTTTGAGTTGTATATGCACAAAATGGGTACGATCATCCTATTGACGACCTCTGTCTGACCATCAGTCTGGGGATGGAAAGCTGTGGACTTTGTGAGCTTGGTGTCTAGCACTGACCATAGGTCAGACCAGAATGTACTAAGGAACCTGCTGTCCCGGTCTAAGATTATAGACTGTGGGATCCTAAAGTGTACCCACACTCATTCAAAGAAGAGTTTAGCAGTGGCTTTTGCTGTGATATTCTTCTTGCATGTCGCCATTATGGCCATCTTTGAGAATCTGTCAACGACCATAAACACACAATCGTTGCCGTGCTTAGTAGAAGGAAGGCCTAACATGTAATCCATGGAGATGGATTCCCAAGGTCAAATAGGGGTAGGCAACAGAGTATAGAGGCCTTGCTTCTTGATGGATGGTTTGGCAATGGCGCAGGCAATGCAGGATCGGATGTACTTCCCGACGTCCTGTCGAAGGTTCGGCCAATAGAAATACTTCTGCAATACTACCACTGTTTTCTCGACCCCGAAATGCCCAGCGACCCGACTGTAGTGCGCTTCCCAAATCATCTTGGCATGCTCGCTTGAAGGAACACAAAGGTGTCCCATGTGACACAGTAGTACATCCTGGAGGTGAAATTTTGGAACTTGGTTTCCCTCCAAGAGCGTCTGGTATGTGTGGCTGAATTCTGGATCGCTCTTGTAGAGAAGAGGCCAATCAGAAGTCCCGTTCCCACAAGAGTTGAGCACGGTCGTTATCACCACGATCAGTGGTCGGTTGAGGCAGTCTGCAACATTATTGGTGCTTCCTTTCTTGTACTTGATGTTCAAATGAAATTGTTGTAGATATGTGGACCACTTCTGATGGCGATCGTTCTGTAACTTCCCTTGTGTCTGCATGAACTGCAGGGGTCGGTGGTCTGTGTGGATGATCGTTTTCTTCCCCAAAATGTAATGCTTCCATTGTCGACAAGTCTGTACAATGGGATATTTGTCATAAGTGGGATATTTGCGGATAGTTTCGGACAGTGGCTCACTGTGATATGCCATTGGATACCCTTGTTGAGTAAGGACTGCCCCAATAGCATAGTCAGAGGCATCTGTCTCGATCTCAAATGGTTGTTGCAAGTCTGGTAATGTGAGCACTGGGGCACAGCATAGGCGATGTTTCAATTCTGCAAACGCCTTCTATTGAGTTTCCGACCAAAAGAATTTTGCTTTCGCTCCTCCCTTGGTGACTTGACTCAAGGGCCAAGTGATATGAGAGAATCCGAACATGAACCTACGGTAGAAATTAGCAAGGTCCAGAAAGCTGCGAAGCTCTGTTAGAGTAGTTGGGGCTGGCCAATCCCAAATGACTTGGATCTTGGTTGGATCCACATGTACCCCATAGTCATCAATAATGTATCCCAGATACTGAACCTGGGTCATGCCAAAAGTGCACTTGTCCAAATTGGCACACAACTTGTGCTGCCACAATGTTTGGAGGACCTGTCGGATGTGGTGGAGGTGCTCTTCCCAAGTCTAGCTGAAAATCAAGATGTCATCCAAGTACACTACTACAAATGAGTTGGTGAATGGTCGCAAGATGCCGTCCATCAGTCTCATGAAGGTTGCAGGAGCATTCGTCAGCCCAAAAGGCATGACCAACCATTCAAAAAGGCCCTCCTTGGCTTTGAAGGCAGTCTTCCACACATCGGTCGGTTCGATCGGTACCTGGTGATACCCGGACTTTAAGTCGATCTTGCTAAAATATTTCGCCCCTTTAAGCTGGTCCAAGAGGTCATCAATCCGTGGGATGGGGTACCTATTCCGAACAGTGATCTTGTTCAGCGCTCGATAGTCAATACAGAGTCTCCAAGTCCCATCCTTCTTTTGTACCAACACGATCGGGCTCCCACAGGGCGATGAACTTGGCCGGATGTGACCCTTCTGTAGTAGCTCCTGAATTTTCCTCTTGATTTCATCATTCTCCAGAACAGAACGACGATAGATTGGTCCATTGGGCAGCGGCGCACCTGGGGTCAGATCGATGGGGTGCTTGACCTGATAGTGGAGAGGCACTCCGATGGGTGAGGTGAATATGTCTCGGTACTCCTCCACGACCTTTTCCATTTGTTGTTGTCGTGTGGAAGGGCCCTTTCTGGAGGTTGTGGCAACGATCTTCTTCTTGCCCTGAGGGCGGATCATTAAGAAAACAAACTTCCTGGTTTTGGAAATGAGCTTACTACATTGTTTTGCAGTAACCAAAGAGATAGCGGCAGGGGGTGGTACCTCTGGTATTCTGTACAAATTATTTCCCAACATAATAATAACAGCTTGAAGCCGAGACTCATACACAGCATGTCGCTTCCATAAGTATGGTTGACCTAATAATACATCACAAACATCAAGAGGAGCAATATCACATAATACCTCATCGGTGAAGGGCTTGACACTATAGGGAAGTCGGCACTGCTGGCTGACGCGGAGATCTCGTCCTTGGTGAAGCCACCTGATGGTGTATGGCTGCAGGTGTGCTGTGGTCGGCAAACCCAACCGCTTCACGACCTCTGCTGAAATCAGGTTCTTTTGGCTCCCACTGTCGATAATGAACTGTAGCGAGGAACCCTTTACCCACATCTGGGAGTGGAAAAGACGCTCCTCCTCCTCTGAATCTTCTGGTTCTTCCTTTTGGATCTTCGTGGTGGCAACGGTAGCATTGGGCTCTACATCGATAATCTTCTTCCCTCTGTCATTCCCCTTCTCGGGTTCTGATTCAGTGTCAGAGTATGCATCTGATTCATAAGCCTTTATCTCGACCACTAGTGACTGCTTAGCCCGACACTCACTTGTGTTGTGAGTGGGGCTCTTATGGAACTCGCACCACTTTCCCGCGTCCTTCTTCAGCTTTGCAGTGTTGCTCTTTGCTTGCGACTTTGGCAAGTTTTCTTGAGTCGCCATGCCTTGGCTGTGTCCTTGGTTCTGCGGTTTGGGGGCACATTTCCCTTGCTTCTGATTCGTAGATCCAAAGTCTCGCTTTTTCTGTTTGAATTTTTGCTCAATTTTGGCAACGTACCGATATGCCGTACCAAGCGAGGAGATGTCGAGGAACTCCATTTCCTCCTGAATGTATCTGTGCAGACAACTGCGATACTTCAGCATCAAATGTTTCTCTGAATCTTTGATACCCAACTTGGTGCGCAGGGTATGGAACAGATTCATCAGCTCATGCACATCTTGATCTCTTTGCTGCCGCAGCGTAGTCCATTAGATGTACTTGTCCTCATAGCTCCCCACCGGATAATATTGTCCCTTTATGGCATCTCGGAAAGAATTCCAAGTGGGTACGGCCGAGAACATAGAGGGTTCCTCCTCATCCTTTCTCTCACAGTAGGTTTCCCACCAGTCCTTGACATGGGGGGCAGCTTTGAGAAGAGAAAAAATAATCTTTTCCCGGTCAGAAAAGTCATGAACCGAGAAATATCCTTCTAATAGACTCAACCATTTATCTACGGCGTCTGCATCTATTCGACCATCAAACATGGGAATGTCGAAGTTTACTTGTACCTTAAAAGGGGTTGCACCTCCAAAGTGGCTGCTAAATGCAGATGCGCCGCCGCCGCCAGTGGGAAGTCGTTGAAAGATCTGGGTGGAGTTATCCATCATCGCGTTCCTTTGTTTTTCAAGGGCCTCCTCGAGCAACATTTTGATAGGATATTCTGTGCCCTCGTCTTTCTTTTCGTCCCCCATGGGTGGCCGTCGAGATTTGCGAAGCTGATCTTGCAAAGGTTCAACCAGATTGAGCCCTAACTCTTTATACCCCGCCCTCGTTGAGGACATGCAAAGAAGGATCGAGAAAGCGCAGATTGCTCTGATACCACTGATCCAAATTTATGCAAGAACGCAACAGAATACACAAATAACCATAGAAACAAATATGCAGCGGAAATAACACTTCATTTCATTAATCAATAACTGAAACTTGTTTACATACAGAATGGAAATAAACTAGCTAGAGTGTTGCTAGCTTATCTTTGAGAAGAGATGTGGCGGCTACATGCCTCTGAACTCTGTGTTACAATGAGGCTCGAAGGCCTATATATTATTGAGAAACAATGGAAACTCTACACATCCAAAAACCTAACCCTAGAAGGTGAAACGCCTTAATGTGGGCCCCGTTGGATAACTTGGTACATCAATTTCTCGGGGTCGTAACTTTAGCATACTACCTTCGTTTGACGCGCATGATATATCGTTAAAAAGATCTATTTAAGGACTACATCCATAAATAGAAAATATCAAGTCTGAAACGAACTCATATTTGCCCGACCATTCGATGCCAAAAAACGTCGTTTTGGGCCTCAAAACGGCTCCAGAAGTTTAGGACCCGAAAACTGCCAAAAATAGTAAATTGTGCTACAATTAAGGAAACTGGAAAACTGAAAGAAACAATGGTGGGGGTCCAAGAGGAATAGATGGGTGGCCACCAATCCTGGATCACACACACACAAATGCATACATGTGCGTGTGAGGTTTCTAACTCTCAAAATATTGTTCTTTTCTAGATTTGATTTTCAGCATATGGTATTGTTATCACATACACTACCATAATGCCGCAGTTGGATAATGCCGCGTTTGGATATTTTCTCTTTTTCCTTAGCCAACTTTTATATGGGGGATACAACATGGATTGATTATTAGGATGAGCCACTTCTTCGAGATATTCAGAGCCTCATTCAGCACTAGGTGCAGAGCAATCCTTTGTAATGACTGAGATTTCCTAGTCTATTGAGATGACCTTGGTAGAGTCATAGTCCATTTGAGCAAAGAAGCAAAGATGGTGCATTCTTGACAAACGGAATGATTCTCTTCAAAGACATCTATATGGTGAGATCAAGTATATTGCTTCTTGGTTTTAGTTTGCTCTCTGATCTATATTAACACCCTGACTTATTGTGCTACGATAATTATGGTGACATGTGCTTATTTGACTATTATTATGATTACTAACTTGTATTTGAAACCTAATATGTAAGGCCAATGTCTATGCCCTGCTTTATACAAACTTATCTGTCTTGTTGTGTTGGTTCCACCTTAACACATTTCCTTGTACAACCAGTCTTCATCCGTTTTTGGTCTTTCCCTTTAACTTAAGGCTTGGACATGTGAAATTGATGAGCTTTTCCCCACTTTGACCCCAGTGCATGATAGACCCCATGTTTATATTGTTTCCTTGTCTCTGGAGTATGTGGCCTAGTTCCTTACCTTTTGCTTGTATGATGTCTTGTGGAAGGGATGTGGGGCCATTGTCATCGGATGGTTTTCCTTTAGTCCTCAAACCAAGTGCTCCTAACAAAAGTGTCTTTAGAGACTAAGTGCATCGAAATGCATAAATGAAAAATATAAATGATGCAAAATGCAAGCTGCAATTAGTAGTCCTTATAAGCACTAAAGCCTAAATGGGTTAAATCTTATAAAACTAGTTAGTAGCCAAGGGATGAGCACTCATCCTTTGTTCAATGCAAAGCCATTTTCCCCTACAAGGCAACAGGGTGGAAAACCGGTCGAGGCTATGGACGCTCGTTGGCAACGAGGCTAGGCCGAGCCATTACCTGGCCTTGGAAGCTGGCTAGTATCTTTTGAAATATTAAATATTTTAAAGTTAGATGTAATGTTAAATGGATACTTGTTAGAATATAAAGGAAACAAGCCCAAGTACACTACCCATTTGTGACGCGCCACCATTTCCTAAGGTTCTCTATCATGCATATGTCACTATGGCTGTGTGTATTCATTGTCACTCGGGGGGATCACTTAATCAAAGCCAACAACAAGTCATAACCCTTATATCGTAATGTAATGTCCTCTTCCAACTAAATCACCATGAGAACACCCGTTAACCTATCTTATTCCCATAGGTTCGAGCGAGTCATAAAGAAAAGGGAATAACTGAGGACTGATAGCACTAGGAGCAAAAAGGTACATCAATTTAGTATTATTAAGTCATCATTGTGGTAAGAAGGCCATCAGAGTTCATATCCTAAAGCATATGGAGCAAGCAGGCCTTGTTTCTTCAGTGTTAAAGTCAACATCAAATTAGAATTGCATGCATGCAAAAGTGAAGCATAAACCCTAAAGGCTAAAAGTGACATGCAAACCCTAAAAGCACATGAAGATCTATTTAAGAAGGGTTATTGGACTAAAGGAGTTATCTATTATTAGTGTTGATTGATTTGGAGTTATTGAGCAAAACAGCACAGCGTGCAGCCGCGGTAGTTGGGGTTGAAGACAGAGTCTTCAGCTAACGAGGGTTCGGCATTCAGATATCGGCCCTAGTCTTTTTTTGGGATAGATCATCCAGGTTTATCCACAACATTCATCATATACATCAGTATCCAGGGATCCAGCACACTCAGAAGGATTATTGGCAGATCCACGTTTTGCAGCTGGAAATAGCTGGAAAACCACAGAAGAATTCGTTGGGACCATAATACCCAGTCTTTCCTCCGCATGTCACCTTCCTCTTTTTCAGCAGGCCTATCCTATGGCATATAGTGACTATTAGCCATCAGTTGGCTCATCTGGAGCAGTTATCACCAAATCCGAGAGGTTGGGGAACGTGAGCACCAGACTGGTAAACCCAATTCGCTAGGGCTCTTGAAGAGGTCAGAATCCTTACATGCTCCGGTCATTCTCTCCGGCACGGGCAAATCTACATCCCAGCAAAATCTCAGCACCAACAGGTCACTCCTACATAAAAAATGTCACCTTCAGTCTAAGGGGTGCACACGCGTGCAGCTAGGCGTCAACAACAGGAAGGTAGCATTGATACTTCACCTATTCGACACTTTATGCATACATCCTATCTCAGGAGTATTATCAGCCAATTTATCAATGGTAAGTGTTAAATTCCTTTCTGCAAACCCTAGCACTAATTCTGCTATATTTTAGGGTATTTTTGCATGGCAAGTTTGCATGCACAATTATTCCGTATTTTTGCACAAGATTGAGTGTATGAGTTAGCATTATACACAGTATCACTAGAATATCAATATTCGGGATATTACAGTGGTATCAGAGCATGTTCCTCGTCGGTTGTGGGCTTGAACATGAGAAGTAAATGAATACAGAAGAAGACACTTTTGTAACCTATAGGAGAAGGAAGAGTAGGTACACGAAGGAATTTGAGGATATCCGGCTAGAAGATACCAACTCAGACATGGACCCAATAGGTATACACTGTGACAGAGGGAAAGGAATGGGAAAGGACGAAGACAGGATGGATTTTCGTAGCTTGGTGAACGCATTGCATGATCTAGCCAAAGGTCAAAAAGAAGTCTTGCATGCAATAAACAGGTTGGCGACGAAACTAGAACCAGGGCATAGCAGTGTACCTCTCTCACCAATAGATAGAGGGTCTACCAAAAGTAGTGGGAAGCATGCATACACCAATATGCAAAACACACCCCACATATATAACAGACTTTCCAGCAGGCCTATTATGCCTCACTTCCTGGAAAATGCAGTAGCAGGACCAGTCATGCCAGCATAACCTAGTGAACCATTTGGAGCGTACTTACAAGAGTACAACGATTTGGGAGATGAATTCCATTCAGCCATGAATTTCTCATATTTTTGCAACATGAAAAGCAGGAACAAGCCAAGAGGGTTCAATAGAGCATTCAATCAAAGTTTTGAGTTGCAACGCACATTGGGGAGACTGACTATCCCCAACTTTGATGGGACATCCAGTTGTTCAGCCAAGATCTGGGTACAAAAGTTAGACACCTACTTCCAACTTAACCCCATGACAGAGACAGATGCAATCAAGTTGGCTACTTTACATTCAGACGGGGAAGCACATGAGTGGTGGTACCACAGACTGGTGACATTGGGTCACAACACTATCACTTCCTACAGTGACTTCACACAAAGGCTCATGGAGCGCGTTGATAAGAAGGACCCAGAGATTCATTCCAGGGATCTTTCTCAGCTCAATCAAACATGCAGTGTAGAGACATTCATATCCGAATTTCAGAAGTTGCAGTTATGGTATCTGACATATCAGAGAGTCGGTTGATTATGCTATTTACGGAGGCACTATCCGAGCCACTCCGGGGATGGGTGAAGGCTTACAGACCAATTACTTTGCAAGATGCTATCAATAGGACTCTAGATCTACAAGATTCTGTGCCAAAGAACAAACAGCAACAAAAACCTACCGATCTCCCGAAAAACAAGGAAAAAACTACCAATCTTCCAAAAAATAGGAAAAGGATAATCCCACAGAGGGAATGGTTGAACGAAGAGACATGACGAGATTTGAGAAGGAAGAACTTATGTTTTAATTGCAAAGAACATTGGGCACCTGGCCACAGATGTATGGGTAAAGGGAAGGTACACCTCATCGAGGTACTTCCAGATAGCAGTGAGGAAGATGAGTCGAAGCAAAAACCGGATGGAGAACTACACGGTACAGAATTGGAACAGTTGCCACAAAGAGCCACTATTGCTACTCTCACAGGAGTCCCCACCTTCCATACTATCAGAATCAGGGGAAGTATCCAAGGATAGCATTCCATTGCTTTGATTGATGGTGGGGCCACCCACAACTTTATAGATGCCTCTTGGGTAGAGAGGAAAAGATTTCCCGTGGAGGACTTCGAGGGATTTACCGTTGTCATGGCTGGCAATCACAGGATGAAATGCACACACAGGATACCTCAGTTACAGGTACAGCTTGGGAATTATACATTGGTGGACGAATTTTATGTGGTAGATGTGCCAGACATGAGCATTGTTTTGGGAGTATAATGGTTGTACTCAATTGGGAAATACTCAACCAATTACCAAACATTAGAGATGGAGTTCCTGGCACCAGATGGGAAGAGGGTAGTCCTAAGGGGAATGCCCAATGAAGCTTCAGGGTCAGCCACATCAAAGGGGATGACCACCATATTCAGGCATAATGACAAGACTCACACAAGGAAATGGCCAACTCCAACATATAAGACTTCAAGGAAGGAACAGTGGTATGCAAAGGGCTTTCCGGGTAGACCTCTAGGCAAAGGTAGGATGAGCCCTAGGGAATTTGGACAAGGAGCCAAAACTAGAATGTTTGATCCTCACAGGAATCCCAGAAGATACAAGGAGGGAATACGGAGCAGAGGTGAACAGAAACACCAATTCGAAGAAAAAGAAGGGCCACCCAACAGCGGAATAAACTGGTTGATAAAAATGGACAAGAAGAGACAGGGACAGATGATTCAGTATATTGGTCGGATATTTCTTGAGGACAAGCAATTTTGAGTGGGGAGAATTGTAATGTCCTCTTCCAACTAAACCACCATGAGAACACTCGTTAACCTATCTTATTCCCCTAGGTTCGAGCGGGTCTTAAAGAAAAGGGAATAATTGAGGACTGATAGCATTAGTAGCAGAAAGGTACATCAATTCAGTATTATTAAGTCATCAATGTAGTAAGAAGGCCATCAGAGTTCATATCCTAAAGCATACGGAGCATGCATGCCTTATTTATTCAGTGTTAATGTCAACATCAAATTAGAATTGCAGGCATGCAAAAGTGAAGCATAAACCCTAAAAGTGACATGCAAACCCTAAAAGCACATGAAGATCTATTTAAAAAGGGTTGTTGGACTAAAGGAGTTATCTATTGTTATTGTTGATTGATTTGGATTTATTGAGCAGCAGCACAGCATGCAGCCGCGGCAGTTGGGGTTGAACAACAAGAAGGGTGCACACATGTGCAGTTGGGCGTCAACAACAAGAAGGTAGCACTGATACTTCACCTATTCAACACTTTATGCATGCAGCCTATCTCATGAGTATTATCAGCCGAGTTATCAGTGGTAAGTGTTAAATTCCTTTCTGCAAACCCTAGCCCTAATTCTTCTATATTTTAGGGTATTTTTGAATGGCAAGTTTACATGCACAATTATTCCATATTTTTGCACAAGATTTGAGTGTGTGAGTTAGCATTATACACAGTATCAGTAGAATATCAGTATTCGGGATATTACACGTAAGCCTTGTTTATCCACCCTCACCCAGTACCATCAAATGAGTTAACTTTGTAAGTATGGCATATGCAAGGGGCTTCACAGGAAGCTCTTTCGAGACAGATATATTTTTGCTTATGTATTATTGTTCAATCACCATGATTATTATTGGTATGTTGTAGTTGGGTATTAATATACATCTTGGAGCATCTTTTACCAATGAATGCATGGAGGTTTATCCAGATTGTTATCTCACCTTCAAACGGAGTATTTCCCGAGGCAATGACCACAAATCAAGATTGGCTATATTTGCGGTCTCAATTTTCAGCAAATGGTGATTATTTTTAGTTTCAATGATTTTTATAACTTTTATTATTGGTCGTATTATTTATGATGAGATGATGATAAAGATGGCATTGTGAGGGACCAAGGCGTATGTGTAGTCACAATTACCATTCTCCTATGTCTCGAGATCCATTTTTGTGCTCAATTTGTCATATGATGCAACCAACAGAAAGTTATTGGTGTTTTCACATCTCCGAGAGAATGTACAAGGAAAATATACACATAAAATGGACTATGAAATTACCAAAGGAAATCGATTTGAATAGGAAAATCAAGGAGATGGCATGGGAATGTTTTGTGATGATATATAATGCCTCTTTGGACCATTCTTCACCAATTTCAGCCAACATCGGTGTCCACATTATTTTTACTGGCTTCTCTGGGGAGGACGTCCCCCATGGGAACCCCTCACCTAGGCACATGATGTATTTACATGGTATATCTTTATATTATCGTATTGGGGACCCTAGGGAGACTATAGACCCCTAAGGAGACCCCCTTTTTATGTACCACATGGTTTTATCTTGGCACTTTGATGCATTTCGCCTTACTAAGGCGTCCTAGGGCAAAAGTGCTCCCCCTTTGATTTGGTCATGTTGAGCCATTTATGTAGAACAAAATAAAAAGATCTCCACCATTAATGGTGTTTTAATCTCAACCATCAGATGATAAAGTAACTTAGGGCTTTGAGCTCTCGAAAGCTATATAAAGAAGAGACCACCCTCATTGTATCCCACCGAAAATTTCCCTGTTTTGTGGAAATAATAAAAGAATATCTTTTGGCTTACTTGTGAAATCTCTGCGAAGTTCATGACACTTGTGTTTCTATCTCTCTTTGGTGACTCAACGTTTATCTTTTATTTTCTCGGCATATCTTTGGTGTGATCTAACTTTGCATGACGGCGTCTTTGTTGGAGGGCGACTCAAAGGGGCATCTCTCTCTCTCTCTCTCTCTCTCTCTCCAAATCGCTTCAAAGGGTTTTACTTGTCGCTTTTTCTTAGAATTCAATTAGTTTTAATTTTTTGTTTTCTTCTACAAGCATTTCTTTCTTATTGGATTCAAGTGAAGCACGATTTTAGTTTCACTTATTGTGTTTACATGTCTTTGCAAGAGGGGCACACTGGGCAAACCGAATCTTCAACCGAGAATGAAAATAATATTCCAAGTTGAAAATGTTGGACAAAGGACAACATCTCATGGCATCTCTCATTTCCTGGTGAGTTGAATCTTTTATTTTTTCACTATTTCCTTTCCTGGGCATAATAAAAACAATAAAAACCCTACTTTAAAACCTTAGTTTTTAGTTTCACCTAGTTCTAGGTTGCGGCTACATTCAAAATTTAAAAACAAAATTGGAAATCACTTATAATCCCTATAGACCAATTTTCAAGTTAATCTAACTCCATTCACCCATCCAAAGCACTGGTCTATCTTGGGACAATTCACCCTCCTTGTGGAAAACTTTCCTTTAGCCAAATTCTTGATTTGGGCATTACTAGATCCACTTCCAATTACTAAATCCATCATCTAGATTTAATACTTGGTGCCTAATTTATCTCAATTTCACCTCTTTGCCCCTAAGATCTATTTTTCACATAAAACCCCGACGCAAATTGGGGTTTTTCACATAGGCACCCTTTCTCTCTTAGTAATTGTTTCAATATTTAATTAACCACTAGACTAAGAGATCTCATCAAGATACCTTCTACAATCCACCTAGATTTATCCATTTGTAGGGTTATCTTGATCATAGGGACGCCCCCTAGGCTTAACTCTCAGCTTGGTCCAAAGCTCCGGTATCCTGGACTGGTGTGACAACTGAAATCTTTCAAAGGTTTGGGGTATCGTAGGTCACAACTTTAGTTGACCCCCCTCTACCATCCTAGATAGGATCACCTTAAGGAGCAATTACAAGAATTGTGATAACATTTTTGGCGTTGTTTCCAGGGAGGTAGAGGTGTACCTTGGTTCACATTTTAAGTTTACCTTCGGTGTTTGTAGGTGTACTTGCAAGTTTTATCATTCATATCACATCTGGCTTAAATTTCAGTGATTACATTTAACTTATCTTTATAATCATTGTATTTAGTTTACTCACCTCTCCTACGACATTTTCCTTTTGTGAACACGGCAATTCGTTCACCTAACGACTCAACAACGTGACTCCATTGAGGGACCTACCCACGATTATAACCTTCGTATTCATAATCAAAGGAACTATCAAGATAGTCCTCTTACATATACCCAAAATCAGAATAATCTTAAAGCTCAGTCGTTTGACTTTTTCTGGAGGGTTGTAAAATCGCCTACATCATCGTGGCAACTTTAAAAAAAACCCTTCTATTGATAGTTAATCTTATCCTCCAGACTCTCCTACTGATCATCATCACAATCCTCTATTTAATTGATCTAATTCTCAAATTCCTCCTATTACTCAGACCGATCCTCAGTCCACACCACAGGCAAGTTCCCAAATGGCCAACACAAACCCACCTATAGGTCCTAGGTGTTTCGATAAAAGAACAAGGGAATCTCCTTTTGACTTTTCCCAAATCGAGGGAGCTCCTCATGACATGCCCAAAAAGTTCTTCGATGAGCTTCCTAAGTTTAGCGGAAATTGTCCCATCACTATTGAATATCACATCCAAAAAGTATGGTATTATATAAAAGCTTATGGAGCTGGAGAAGAACATGTGTGCATGAGGGATCTCATGGCATATTTAGAGGGAGAAGCCACGGGTTGGTCTGATAGACTGCCTGCAGCCTCAATAAATGGATATGATAGTTTTACCAAGAAACTTATTGAGGGATGGTCAGCCAAACTCGACAATAGATTTCTATTCAACCAGCTTTTTGACAATAAAAAGAAGGAAAGTGAATCAGTCCATGAGTTCAATATTCGATTTGACAAGACTATTTCAAATGTTCCGGAAGATATAAGACCAACAGAGCAAGCTATCCTGATCCTTTATCTGAACTCTTACAAGGGATGGTTCGGTCTTAATCTTAAGGAAAAGAACCTGAATGATCTCAAGGCAGCCCAAACCATAGCCAAAAAGGATGAAGCAAATGTAGCCTCTATGAAAAAGAAGAATTTATTTGATATCTATTCCCCAACCTCTTCCCATAATGAGTCTCGATCTAGAAAGGCCAAAGAACCTGTAGCCGATGAGAAAGCAACCCTTGAGGGAATGTCTGAAATTATGAAGAACCTCACCCTATTTATTAAAGACATGGGAAGGATTAGGGAGCCTAAAAGATATAGACACCCTTATGGCCCTAAACCTTATTGGAATAATTAAAGAGACCCATAGAAGAAGGAAATAGGTAGCTCCCTAAGAAAACTGAAATAGTGGAGAATAAGAAAGTAAACCTGTGTGAGGAACCAAATGAGGACCCTGACCTATCTTATTTGGAGAATCAACCCCAAGGGAAGGATTATTCTTTCGATGAGGATTCTGGGAGGATTTTATTAAGAGAAGAAAGTGAGGAGATTGAAGAATAAAAGGTTGTTTGTACTATGGGACAACCCAATGGTCAAGTGTATCAAAAGCGTGAGAGCGACCAAAGTGCTACACCTTTCTTAGACAAGCGCTTTAATCAAAAGAAAGAGGAAAAGGATTACCAATCATGTGATTATGACCTAGGATTTGATATTGAGAAAGAATTAAATAAGGTCATGCAAAGTGTTCCCCTTTCTGAGTTAATGAAATTACCTGCCATTAAGGATCAAATTCAACAATTCTTTGACAAAATCCCTGTAAGAAGTGAGCCACGGGTTGCTTATTAGTCTGCCATAGTCAAAGTTTTAGAGGCATGGAGATAGAGGAAGATACCCCTATTCATATACGTTTCGCTATCTATGAGAGAAAGAGAAAGGGGAATCGTCCATTCTATCTTACATTGCATATCAATGACCTCCTCCTCCACAATTGTATGCTAGATTCAAGAGCTGCCATGAAAGAAATGGGAATGGAAACCACAGACCTTATGGAAATGTTCGTGGTATTGATTCAAAGAGTGTGCAAGCTTATGGTCTTATTAAGAATTTAAAAGGTGATATGTTTGCTTGCCCATATTTAACTACCATGATGGATGTAGTGGTGGTTGATTTACCCCACGTTTATGGCATATTCCTTTCTAGGAAATGGGAATCAGGATTAGGTGAGTATCTTATGATGGATCTTTTGTATGCATGTATTCCTAATTCTGATGGGGATTTAGTCAAAGTAAGTCGAGAACCTTCGATTGATGGGTATCTAAAAATCTTTGAGGATGGTATGAAGAACACATGTGGTGAGGATAGTCTAACTGTTGGAAGAATCAATATACTAGAAAACAATGAAGAGAATGAGGATGTTCCACTTGTTTTCATTATGGGTGTTGGTAGTTTTGATTCTAAATATGAAGAAGATGCTAGGTTTAGACAAGAACTAAATCATCAAGAATATTTATGGTAAATTGCCACATAAAATGTTTTTGTCACTCCACATGAGTTGTTACAGGAAGCAATAAATAGTGAACATGAACATTTTTCAGATGTTCCTGATCAACTCCCCCAAGTACCTTAACAGAACGTAGAGTCTAGTTCACAAAATGAGTCCACCATTGGTCTGACCTACCCCTTTAAAAAAAGATTTTTTTTCCATATTAGAGAGATCAGAAAGGATGTGCAAGACAACCTTTAGAGGGAAATTAGAAGCTTCACTCATAGAAGTTGGGAGGAAGATGCTATAATAAATGACGCTCCTGGAGAAGAGTTTTCACTGAATAACTTGGCTATGTTTCAAACTAATGCTCCTCCAGAATCATAGTGGGAAAAGTTCAGCTCGTAGAATCACCTAATAATTTCTCTTAGACTTAATCCGAGAATGTTGCCCACCATGAAGTGATCACGCAACATGAGCAACATGTCGAGAGGGGAAGTACTAGTAATTTTCATTATCCCCCTCCCATGAACTTTCCAAGTTTCTTACTACCTCGAGAAAGACCTGTCTCCATAAGTGAAGAAACTAGTATCAATAACGATTCATCTCACATTCTTATTCCTACTTTGAAGTTTGACCTCTCTAGAAGACGAAGTTGAAAGAAAATGTTTATGGCTTCCAAAAAAAGGAAAATTACCAATGCCCCATGGAGAAGGCACTAGTCGACAATCTGACCATTCTAATACCATTTCTCCCATCTCTAATGACGTTGAAAAAGTATTCGGTGATTTTTGGACTGTGGGAGAAATTCCTAGACACATTATAACCCTACGACCTGGTGAGTATGACAATGGGCCTAGACACATTATAACCCCATGATGTTCCCAATTTCAGTTTTAAAAAACAAAATTTTAAGTTTAATTGTTGTTTAGTCTCTATTTCAGGCCTAGTCTTTAGTGATTTACTATTTCAGTATTTTAGCATGCAATATCATTGATTCAATTTTTCAATTACAATGACTAAAATTAGAAATATGAATATCAAGATTCAAACGACAAATTTGAAAATTATCATGATGAATTGTATAACGTTTTTGTATTATTAATTTGTTATATTCTAATTTACATTGCACAATGATAAACTTAGTATTTACTATTTATTATTTACTTTTAGTAACTTACATGGGATGAATCATTGAATTGTTATTGCTGGGATTTAATAGTTTATAATATTAATTTTTATTAAGACCTGAACGTCCCCCCACCCCCGCCCCCCCCGGAATTTCGCTAAAATTTGCGGGTGGTCTCCACACGTCCCCAATGTGTGTTTCCCCTCTCCCGCGCTCCAGCGTCCCGAAAACTTGGGGGAACATTGCCATTTTCCCCTACAAGGAAACAGGGTGGCAAACCCGTCGAGGCTAGGCAGAGTCATTATCTGGAGCCCAAAGGTTATCCAAGGCACCTTCCCTTGGACGTTGGCTAGTATCTTTTGAAATCTTAAATGCTTTGAAGTTAAATGTAATGTTAAATGGATACTTTTTAGAATCTAAAGGAAAAAAGCCCCAGTACTCTACCCATTTGTGAGGCACCACCATTCCCTAGTGTTCTATGTCAAACATATGTCATTGTGGTTGTGTGTATTCATTGTCACTTGGTCAAATCCAGCAACAAGGAATAACCCTTATACCTTAAGCCTTGTTTATCCACCCTCACCCAAAATCAGCAAATGAGTTAAACTTTGTAAGTATGGCATATGCAAGGGGCTTCATAGGAAGCTATTTCAACACACAAGTATATCTTGGCTTATGTATTATTGTTTAAACACCATGATTATTGTTGGTATGTTGTAGTTGGGTATTAATATACATCTTGGAGCATCATTTACCAATGAATGCATGCAATTTTTGCTAAAGTTGAGTGCAACTACAAGACCCATTCTCAGGGAAGAAGGTACCCTAATCAGTTAACTAGGGCAGAGTAAGACCCTAGAAGGTACCCTAGGGCCCCCAGTAGTCTCTTGGGATTTTTGGTTTGGGACCAAGCAGGTTGATGCCATGGAATAGACCCTAGCATGTGGCTAGGGCCCCTATGTGCCTCTAGGGTATTTTGGTCTCAGACCAAGGACACGATGTCCAAGTAGATCCTGTAGGTAGAGGTAGAGACTTATTCTGGTCTGCGACCAAGGACACTATGTCCAAGTAGGTCCTGCAGGTAGTTGATCAACTTTTAGTCTGGGACTGAAGCTCAGCATAGTACTGAGGACCATTCTCTTGAAGAATGGAAGACCCAGTCAAGATCCAAGGGTTGATCAACATGATTTAGTCTAGGACTGAAACTCAACCTAGGGATGAGAGCCATTCTCTAAGAATGGAAGATGATGTGTGATGTCCTCTCTCCTAATCGTTACTGCTAGGTTGCTTCTCAAGGCACCGGCCACCCCTTGATGATGTCACTAGCACCTAACCCTTAGGAGCAGTATTGAGGACCAAAGGATCGTACCATCCGGTTTGGATCTTCCCCTTATACAGTGATAATAAAATATATGAAACAATGAACCTTGAGAGAGAGAAAATATTAAAGTCTTTGGTCTTGTTGGTCCTATAGTTAAATTTTTGTCCACACTTATGGTTCACCATGATCTTGTGGGTTTGTGGGTTGTTTTTATTGTGACCTCCCTTGGTTAACTCATGGTCCTTTATCTTACTTGGGCCTAGCACTCTTATTATGTGTGCACCTTTGACTCTTACCTTATGGGTTTTATCCTAAGTTCTAATTTTTACTTTATAGTTTTATTAATAAAACCTTTGGACCCCTTTTATCTTACGATTTTACTTTATGATCATTGGACCTTTCATTTTATTTGGACCTTTGATTCTACCCTGAGTTATTTTATTTTATTAAAACCTTTGGACCATTGGTTATGTTTATGATTTTTGACTTGGACCATTTTATTAGTGTTTAAACCTTTGATACGCTATCTTAAGGAGTTTCGAGATTATAAATTAAGGTTTAATGTAAACTTGATGTATGTATCTAATTCCCATGGTTTCTCTATTGGGCCATCCCGCATCTTATCTCTGCTGGCATATTCCCGTAGCTCACCTCTGCTCTGCATGCTCAGCGTGATGGGTTCCTTCAACGCGACTTGTAGCTGCTTCTCCTGCTGCATGATTTGTTATCTACGTGACTCCGTCCACGTGGTCTGCTCCGGGTGATTCCATCCATGTGGCTCTTGTCAAGTGTGGACTGTGGGTTTTTCCCAGCGTGATCGTGAGGTTTCTCTTTTGCGTGGACTGTGGATTTTCTCCCCAACATGACTATGAATTTACTTGTCAAGTGTGGACTGTTGGTTTTCCTCAGCATGACCATGAGGTTGCCTTTATTATGTGGATTGTGTGTTTTACCCAGCGTGATCGTGATCTTGTGTGGACTGTGTGTTCTACCCACCATGATCGTGAGCTTGTGTGGACTGTGGGTTTCACCCAGCGTGACCATGAGCCTGTTTTTCTAGTGTAGACTGTGGGTCTTCCTCACGATGACCATGTGTCTTCGACAGCATGACTATGAAAGCATGACTGTGTAAAAGTATGACTGTGTCTCTATACAATGTTACTGCATCCTTACTCAGCATGATTGTGTGTACTTTGTCAGCATGACTGTACTGGGTATGATTGTACTTGTTGACTAAAAAGTCTGGGTCAGTATGCTTCTACTTTAAACCTCTTAAGCTCTCTCTCAAGGTACGTAAATTGTTTTCCTAGTTGACTTGTCCCTTCGGTGACAAGATCAAATCTGAAATATCTGAGTATAAGGTTGATTCAAATATTGGTTATGATTCTTTATTGTTGATAATCTACTGTCCATTATTTTTTATGTTGTTACTATACATGACATTTGATGAATCTCGATGACCAACTTTAACGCAGTGACTAATGGAGCGTTAAGTTGAAAGAGATGAATTTTTTTTATTAGAGCAGTACTATTATGAATATGATTTTATATGTTCATGCATTAAAGTTTACTACATATGTTAAAAACTCCTCTAACCCTTAAACTTTAACAAGTTTATCTAGATTGTTATCTCACCTTCAGATTGAGTATTTTCACCTAGTCAACCCAGTTGACCAATTCAAACACATTTCCTGAGGCAGAGGCTACAAAAATAAAGATTGGTTATATCTATTCCAGACATGCCCATCACATGTACAACAGTCCTAGTTTTCAGCAAATGGCCACCGTTTTGAGTTTCAGTGATTATTATTACTTTTATTATTCTGGTCATATTATTTATGATGAGATGATGATGAGGATTGCACTGTGAGGGACCAGGGGTATGTGTAATCACCATTACCATTCTCCTATGTCTTTGGATCCATTTTTGTGCTTAGTCATATGATGCAACCGATAGAGAGTTATTGGCATTTTCATATCTCCAGGAGAGTGTACCAGTATAAAATACACATGAAATGGACTATGAAATTACCAAAGGAAATCAATTAGGGTAGGAAAATCAAGGAAATGGCATAAGAATGTTTTGTGATGATATATGATGCCTCTTTGGACCATCCTTCATCAATTTCACTCGGCATCAGGGTCCACATTATTTTTATTGGCTTCTCTAAGGAGGATGTCCCCCATGGGCGCCCCTCACCTAGGCACATGATTTATTTACATGTTATATATTTATATCATTGTATTGAAGCGCCTAGGGAGACTATATACCCCTAACGCGACCCCCTTATTATGTACCACATGGTTTTATCTTGGCACTTTGATGTATTTCGCCTTGCTAAGGCGTCCTTGGGCAAAACTGTGCCCCTTTGATTTGGTCATGTTGATCCATGTACGTAGAACAAAATAAAAAGAGCTCCACCGTTGATGATGTTTTAATTTCAGCCATCAGATGATAAAGTGAGCTAGGGTTTTGGACTCTCAAAATCTATATAAAGAAGAAACCCCTCTCATTGTATCCCATTGGGAATTTGGCTCTTTGTTGGAAATAATAACAAAAGATCTTTTGGCTTACTTGTGACAATGTTGGACAAAGGGAAACATCTCATGGCATCTCTCACTTCCTAGTGAGTTAAATCTCTTCCTTCTTTTATTTTTCAATATTTCCTTTCCCAGGCATAATAAAAACCCTACTTTGAGACCCTAGCTTTTAGGTTCACCTAGTTCTATATTGCAGCTCCATTTAAAATTCAAAACCCAAGCTGGAAATCACTTAAAATCCTTATAGACCAATTTTTTATTTAATCCGATTGCATTCACCCATCTAAAGCACTTGTCTATCTTGGCACAATTCACACTCAAATCCACTTCCAATCGTTAAATCCATCATCTAGATTTAATTCTTAGTGCCTAATTTATCTCAATTTCACCTCTTTGCCCCTCGGATCTTAGACCCATTTTTTAGTTAATCCGACTCCATTCACCCATCTAAAGCACTTCTGTATCTTCGCACAATTCACCCTCCTTAAGGAAATCTTTCCCTTAGCCAATATCTCGATCTAGACATTGCTAGATCCACTTCCAATCGTTAAATCCATCATCTAGATTTAATACTTAGCGCCTAATTTATCTTAATTTCACCTTTTTTCCCCTAAGATCTATTTTTTACATAAAACCCTCGGGCAAATTGGGGTTTTCCACATAAGAACCCTTTCTCTCTTAGTTATTGTTTCAATCTCTAATTAACCACTAGACTAAGAGATCTCATCAAGACACCTTCTACAATCAACCTAGATTTATCCATTTGTAGGATTATCTTGATCATAAGGACGCCCCCTAGGCTTAGCTCTCAACTTGGTCCAAAGCGTCGGTATCCTAGATTGGTGTGACAACTGAAATCTTTCAGAGGTTTGGGGTATCATAGGTGACAACTTCTTTAGTTGCTTCCCCTCTATCATCCTAGATAGGATGAGAGAAACTACAAGAATTGTGATAACAGTTATCTTCTAGATTCAATAAATTCTAGCACTTGTTGATGCTAATTTGACATATTGTTGATGCTAATTTGACATATCATATAGCTGAATGGGTTAAGTTATTTTGATACATATCTTGAAGATAAAGCAGTATATTTAAAGCTACTACAATCTACTCTTATAAAAAAAATCAGATTTGTTATATGCTTGGAAAAGTGTGCCCTAAGGGCTATAGCATTGTGATATTGAAGTACACTTGTATAGTATTTATTCTCTTGGGTTGCCATGTTAAATTTGTTTGAGTGAAAAATTATTGTTGTAATTTAATATTTCAAAGCATCTCTTAGGTTTGAAGTTAACAAGCAAAAGATTTTAAAAACCTCGAGATTGAGGTGAAATTTCTAAAAAAAGTTGTTCACAATATTTCCACAAAGTCTTGTAACACAAAGATAGTCTTTTTAGTTGAATAACAAACCCATGCTTATCTTGAAGTGAAACAAGGTAAAAATAACATCAGGCTAGACGATGCACATTCTAAAAATAAACAATCTTAAGCTCAAAAGGAGGCACACCTCTTCTAGATCAAATACAGAATGTGAAAGATCAAAAATTAGGTAATGCAAATTCCTCATGAGGTGAACCCTAGGTATCCAATTTCAAAATCCTCTAAATAAGGAAATCTAATAAATAGTATGGATAAAGCCATGACTCAAACTACAAGAATAGGGAATCCAATGATAGTAAAACCATCTCCAAACAAAGCACCTTCTCCTAGAATAACAATAGTATAGGAAGACCAAAAATAGGTAAACAAAAGGTTCCTCATCAACTGTTCCTTAACTCTAAGGATATTTAATTTATACACGAAGAATATCCTAAAATAATACCCTGTTATCCCTATATTTGCAGGAGTGACTTGATGATTAGTTTTCTTTGTGATCCCATCACAAACAGCTTGCTAGAGATGAGATCTATGGATTACCATAGATCATTTTCAAAGGAATTTCCAAGCATGCTCGGATTAATCTTGTTCCTTGATAAGATAGGTTGATATGGTGTCAAACATGCTTGTGCTATTATATATTTCACCCTCATTGACACAAGGGATATGTTTCTTTTATGTTGATATGATGGGAGGTCACTCTATGCTCTATAATGGCTCATAATACTTAAAATTATTGTTCATTACTAAGATGTATCATGGTGTGGTCATAATTATCCCTTCAACAAGTGTATCATCTTGAAGGTTATGTATTACCCCCAGAAAACTAAGTAGGTGTTACATTCATTTCATGACAATTCATCTAGACATTTTAGTTTTACATTTCACTAACCTTATCATCCATTTCCATCAGTATCCCCTTTAAATGTGATTTATCATATGTAATTCTTCAAGGTATCTGTACTAATCCCATGTATGAATGCCTAAATCAAAGCAAAAAAGTCAAAGTACTCTAAAGTTGATGTTGCTACATCAAATTGTAAAGTACATGAGTTGTTCCCCCTTGCCAAATTCCCATTCCCTAAGCCCCATGGTTAACAAAGCTAAATCTAATGAAAAAGGGACCAAGCAAAAAGGAAAATGAAATAAAGGAAACAAAAGGAAACAAGAAAAGGGTAACTCGTGAAAACTAAGGGGAAGACTTAATAGTAAAACTCATTAAATACCCATTCTTCCCTCAGTATCACATTCATTCCATCACCCTCACCTAGCTTAGGAACCTAGAAATACAACATGAATTAGGGATCTTATATGTGATAGGTATCAATGATCGTCACACCATGGGAAGCCTAATGTTTAAATCTATGTAACACGGGCACCGCTTCCAGCATTTAGGAAACTTGTTCTCAAAGTTCCGACATTCCAAGGAACTTGGGAACTTGTAGGGAACATTCCAAATCTAGCAAGATCCGTTCCGGATGGTTAGGAACTTTTACCCTCTAAAAATGGGAACTTGGGGACGTTTTCTTATGTGCTCCCTTCATTGGGAGTTTCCACACATTCATGATTTCCATCAATCGAAACTAAAACTTCAGAGGAAGAGGGGAAGGAGATGTGAGGATGCACCTGAGGCATTCTACATCCCGAGAGTAAATGTAAGAAACACTAAAGACAAAACAAATCAGTTTAAATATATACCTATCCTACCCATCATCAAATCAATGTCATAAAACTTTTTTATGAGTAGTCTTTGAATTAAATATATGCTTGACCCACCTAACATTGTCTATGAGATCAATAATCTTTATAACTTAAAAACAATTCTCAATAAAAGTCTCGTGCTACCTTGTCAAGTTGGTGCATTGATCTCCCTCTACCGCCCGTGCTAGAGTATTCACTCATCCATACACTGAATTGTAGTTACTGCTAATCAATAATAAATGTAAATCTATTTTGATTTTTTATATATTAAATAAAAGAAAGTAAATTTATATATTTTACTATTTACTTTATGAATAAAAGAAATTAACTAAATGAAAATAGTTTTAAATCTTATTTTAAACTAAATTCATATATTACATTTAAATAAAAAATATCTTAATTTTATTTTATAATAATTTAAATTTGTTTTTATACACCTTTGCAAATACCCTAGCATAGAATGTATTGAAAACATATAATATTCTAATCCATTTTAATCATAGCTAACAGAAGACTGAAAACTTACTCTATACTTATAGCCACAAATATAGGGACAATAACTTCTAGAAGTCCCCACTTTAGAAAGAGCCTATTTTATATAACCAATGGCGTGGATGGTAATCCTAATTTTATTGCCATTTCCATCTGTTAAGAGGTTCTAGTTAGAACCATAATATAAGAGATAAGCTAAAACATTTGGTTTGTGTCAATCATTTCTTTCTTCTCTTCTCATGTTTTTTTTTATTATTTGTTTTTGTATTTTTTTTTATTTTTAATATATATTATTGTCGTTTCTTGCATATTTGGGGGAAACTTCTAGATGTGTCTAATACTCATACCCACATTCCCAATGATCACACATTCTAGAAACTTGTGCAAAATAGGTTTAAAAGAAAAAATTAACTCAGTTATTGAGCCATTAAAAAAGAAAACTGTTGATTTATTTCATGTCTAATCTTCATATTTGGAAGCACCTCCTAGTTATGTGTGGGGTGAATCCCTTAACACATAAACACCCTAGCTTCTTTCGAAGGCTTGGCACTTGATTTTGTTCTCATGGATGATGACTAGCCTCATTTGATAAGCGCTTGGAGGCACAAGGATGGGGCTGTTAGCTTTTTGATTAGATGATGATGGTACTCCCTAGCACGTGGGGCTGATTTGGAATTTTTTGGACCCTAGTTAGCACATGTTAGACCTTGCAAAAGTTTTTGGAAACATGGTCACACCTTTGGTCCATCCTTAGCATCATTTATTCATAGTATTGATGGGATATCTCACGCATGCCATGCTTTGTGAAGAGCTTGTTGGACCATTTAGTGAGACTTTAGGGTTTTTGACATTTGTTGGACCATTTAGTGAGACTCTAGGGTTTTTGACATTTGTTGGACCCTAGAGACACATGGTGCTTGTTTGGAGTGGAGTGCTTCACCTAAGGAGGCCCCTTGCCTTGATTGTTTAACCTTCTATTGGGGAAGTCACACCTTGAGAGCATTTCCATGCCACAAGTGCTACATATCTTGAGCAGCGTTCTAGGTTTCTAGACTATCTTGATGGAGGGAAACCCATTAAAATTCTTGGGACATTTCCACATGCTTTCGGATGAGGCAGTTGCACATTGGGGGAGATCGACGCTCAAAACCTTAGATTTTGGCCCCCTTAATTTACTATTTTGACTTTATATAGTACAATGTTCCATCTAGTTGAGCATGTATTTCATTTATCAGGTATTTCACAAGCTATTCTAGTGGTGCACCCTCCTCTTCTTGGGCAAGTTGGTTAGGGCTTGAGGTTGAATAGGCTAACCACCTCATATTTCTATGTATTTTTTCCCATGTCTAGAGGAGATTAGAGACATTTAAAACTACAACACAATTAATCTCTAAAAGCTCTTAGAATTATGCCAAACTATGGAACTCTTTATACTAAAAAAGAATATTGTTGTTTACTCCTCCTTAGGATAGATATGGAGACTTATCATGATTTTATTCAAAGGTTTGTTCAGCCAAAACTCTATACAAAAGGCTCCCTCTCATTTGTAAGTTGTCATTGGTTGTGTTACTACCATTTTCACATGGGTGTGCCAATATTTCAGAAGTGAGGTTGTTCTAGCAGTTCTGGGTACGTTTTCAATCTTCGTGGACAATAAGGACGTTTTGACCAATGCTAAGGGCCACTTCTGGGAAAGTTGTGAGGACACTTCAAACAACAGCATTTCCGGGCGCTGAAAAGTCACATACAGCCTTATCTCTTGATTCTGGGCAGTTGTAACAGTTCAACCATGAAGTTTTCAGGCCTGTAGCCAATAAACAGCAGCATGGGCATAAAGATGGCAGCGAAGAAAATGCATATTTCAGGTCTGGGCATTTCTCTGAGAAGTTTCCAGTGCAGCAAGTTTGCAGACCTGTCCATCTGATTTGGGTGACCAGCATTTTAGTTTTGGGGCATCTTTCCACCGTTTTAGAGGATGCTTTCCCTTCTTGGAAGCCTTCCCATGGAAATAGTTGAATCACGGTCCGCTAAGCCAGCAGTAAAGCCTTACTCTCAGCATGTGGCGTGACATACAGATAAGCAGAAGCAGCCCAAGGGGACTAAGACACCTCAGCCCTAAAACAGATGCAAGTTAAGCAAAATTTTCAGAGCAAATATGCCATTATCGAGGGACATTTCTTAGAACATTCAGCCACGCCTCATTTGGAGGAAATTTCTTCAGGCCATAGATAGTAGTAATGTAGGTCACCAAGAAGCTTTGAAAAGCTTCCTCGCAAATTTAAGAACTGATGGTCTTGGTCAACTTAGACAATTAAAGACAGAATTTTCTAGGCTGGTGCACCTTAGGTATCAAGATATCAACGCTTCTGTAAATATTCTAAGCTTAGCGTAAGAGCCAATTTCCAATAAATACTAACCTTCAACAAAAAATTGTATGTTCTAGACGAGAGCTTTGCATTCTGGAGCTCAACTCATTACCTAAGCTTCATCAAGAAAGAAACTTTAAATAGCCGGGCGACCTAGTGAAATAACCTAACGTGTTGAGAATTAAGAGAAAATGTTCTAAGTTATCCAAAGAGAGTCTCGGCAGATCTTGACAAACAGTTTCACCCAGCTTATCTCGAGTTAGTGTTATATATTTCTTCTGAAATGTGTAGTATTCCATTTAGAATTCAGAAAATAATATTCACCTGTGCGATTTGCCCCAACCATGTCGAATTCGAGTAACCTGGGTAAGGTTCACAACTTCACCCAGGTTACCATGAGTAGTTTAAAATATCTTCTTCAAAAAAATAATATCCACCCATGCGATTTGCCAGATAACTCCGTCAAATTCGAGTAATATCACACATCTCTATATGAAAGACCTCCTAGAACAGGAAAAAATACGTAATTTTTTTATTTGTAAACAAAATATCCACTCTCTCCATTAATACAGAACTTACTACTTCATCGCTTGTGACCAAACTGAACTGAAGACTCGTTATACGTCCAAGCGGAATTAAAGTGTCGTCTTCAGCTGCTTTTGTCTCCATTTCCTCTCCTTTAAAAGCACTCAGATCAGCAACTTTTTTCCCTGCAATGCATGTCCATACTCGCATTATAAGCAGCTACCTAAGTTTATAAGCATTGCGTCAAAGACGCTTCATTCACAGCCAAAACCATTTAAAGCTTTAATAAAGCGGCAAACAATTAAATCAGAATTTGAATCTTTATAATATTTGAAAGAAGCGAAGAGAGAAGAAGAAGTTAATCTTTGAATGCATTCAAGAAAAATAAGCCGAATTTAATGGAAAGAAGTTAGAGAAGATGAAAACAAGTCACCAAATTCGGTCGAATCAGGCCCAAAAATACGTAAAATCGAAAATTTGTTTGGTCTCTTGAATTATTAAGTTTAGTTCGGCTCGTTGAGGCTAAATTTGCTCATCGGAGGTGAAGGTATAAAGCCTACGTCTCGGATGTTGGACAAGGAACTATATTGTACTGGCGGCATAACTGTATTGTGCTGGCAGCTCTATCGTTTTTGCCAAATGATTGGAATCAAGTTCTTATTAATAATGTTCATGATTTGATAATCCAGAGGCATAAGAAGAAGCAGAGATGGGAGATGTACTTCAGTCAATAGTTCCAACCGTAGTCCGGTTGCTAAGTTATGTTTCCATGCCTCTGCAGATTTACCTAAATGTGAGCCTTCTGATCCTCTGGTGATCGTTTCCACCGACGGATGCTTCCGTTCCCCCGGGTGGATTACTGTAATTACTGCTTTTCAATCTTTTAACTGCTCTCCCAGCGCCCGGAGATCAAAAGTAGACACTCTCCCCTCTTAAATCTAATAAGTTTTCCAGCTCTATCAAATCGATAGTAGGAAATGAAGTCTAGCTGAGAGGAATTATATGACCGCTGAACGGTAGGCACTCGCTATGATCTATGGCGCAGGCAAAGGATAATCAAGGAGTTATATAAAAACACCATGGCTTTGGGAAGTAAAAACAAATGGAGAAGGTTTAACCTAAATTGCACCCAAATACTTCAAGCAGTTCAACCGTAACACCTATAATATCGTGAGGAAACTTTAAGTTGGCTCTAAAAACCCAAGGAGGTTTCTAATGCATAAGTGATCGTTGTTTTGGCAAACAGAATTATGAGCAGGCAGCTAAATTCTCACCTCGAGCTTAGCAACTGGCCTTCGAACCGTTTCTGATGCCTTTACCAACTGGCTTTGAAACTGGTGCTTCTGTTCGGTAAAATAGGTAAATTGCTTCAGGCAGTAGCGATGGGAGCTCTCGATCTTTGGTCTCTAACTGGGTATATCTCGATCCGAAAGGGATGTGACCTGCGCCTTCACTCTAACAGGATTTTTGATCTTGAATAATACAAATGAATCTCGATATCGATCTATAATCCGAAGGGATGCCGGCTCAACTGCTAGTTTTGAGGAGGAGCGGAATAGCAAGCATGCAAGCTCGAAAATGAAGAAATCACCCAAGAAAATGATGAGAATGCATTGCGGCTCCATACCCTGTCCAACATAAATGAGACGTGATGGAGGACACGTCATCTCTGTGAGTATGGACAGTTAACAAACTTTTATGCTGTTTTCGTTTTCGTTTGCCCAAAAGGGCGCCTAGGGTACGATGTTTGTTTGTGTGATAGTACGAGAGATCTTTAATTAATCATTCGTCATGCCAATAAATTATGAAACCACAAGGCAGGTGACTAGGATTTTGGGTTCTTCGCCCTCTTCTACTGGAAGAATATTTTCTTCTGACGGCGTGTTATAAAGTTTTGGCAAAGTAATTATTCCAGTCTTGAGTCGTGTTGTGAAGTTTTGCAAGTAATTAATCTTTAGTCAATGCCAATGTTCAATTTATGGAAAGCATGCATTTATGTTGTGCATTAAAACCTTGCTATGGAAACATGACATCTGACGTACATACATGGAGATTATTCCATACTACGGCAGGCATGGGATATTTCCAGATTGATTTTTGTAAACCATAAGGAGAACGCCGGAGGATGCGTGGTCACGGTGGGGACTCGGGAGTATTTGGTTGGTGGTGATATGTGGGAGATTAATGTGTATATTTTACTTTTGGGTGTCTATGAATATAGATGTAATAGTTATGAAGTTAGGGAGATCAATTTGTATATTTTAATTTTGGGTGTCTATGAATATAGGGAGTTAGCTTTTCACCCGACCATTTGCACCAATCGGACGACCAGCAATGCGTGATGTGAAAGCTCACGCTAGCCAGGTCGTCCGATTGGTGCAAATGGTCGGGTGGAAAGCTAACTCCTGAATATAGATGTAATAGTTATGAAGTTAGTTATTGTGTTATGGAATATATTTTTTACTTTGTGGTGAACCTATTTTGAATTTATAGATGGGATATATCTAAGTTTTTTTGAAGAAAGAAAAAAAGAAATTATTTTTAAAGTTTGTGAGGTTAAAAATAGCCTATGGGACAGAGTGTCTTCTTCATGTATTTTTGCATTTCCATCTTTTTCCTGTTTAACTTGATGATGAGCTCCCCAATTTCATTACGGTCCCTTCATTGAATAAATTAACCCAAGAACTAGTTGTCAAGATATTCACATAATTGTCTCTGTTGTCCTTGAAGGCATCGCACTCTAAAATGAAATGCTTTTCTGTTTCCACTTTTCCGGAGGTGCAAAAAGAACACACTCTTTCTTCCCAAGCTTCCTTTGGTCTTTTCAAGCATCCAGTTTTACAACGCAATTGGTGGGAATTGGTTCTTAGTTGAGCAATAATCATTTTGGCCCTCCATGATATATTAGCCTCTATATAATCTTTTTTATGATGGTTGTAGGTGTGATTAAATTCTTCAATATAGTACTTTTATTAGATTTTAAAAAGAAAATTCATTTTTATTATTTAGTGTTATGTTATTGTATTAGGTATGGGCGTTTGATAATAAATTTATTATAAGTCTTTATCGCATCCATCTAATAATTAGAGTTTTTTTTTTTTTCATTCAGTTGGATGGTTTAGGAATCCAATGAGTAAGAGCACCTACCCTTTCAATTTGGTATATGGTAGTTGGGCGAATAAACATCCATGGATTTCCAAAGGCATGCCAAAGGAGAAAAATTGGCTATGTTTAGTCCTGTTGGACCATTGATTCTCTAAGGCATGTCAGGCACGGGCTTGATCGCGAGTTCCAAGTAGTAAATAGAAACAGGTGGTTTTGGGGGCTTGCCCTCTTCAGAACCCAAAGATAGACAAGTGATAACTCCCATTGGAACATCCATCTCAAGAGAACATTTAAACCATGGAATGTCTTCCATTTCAATGGGCCAATCGTAGAATCCATTTCCTAAGAGGGAGTAGTTTAGAAGCATTCTCATGAGTCAAACATGATACATGCATGCATAAGCATATCCCTGTGCTCGGTTGTGTTGTTCTAAGGAGTCTATGATGACCTTTAGGGCTTGAATGGATGGACTGTATAGAGTCATTTCACATTCCATTCACAAAAATCCATCAAATATATGGAATGGGTCCTTCTCATGCGATAAATGAAAATCCCAAGAAACATCGGAAGTTAACATCATCATGGGATTTCCTTCTTAGCTCTAAGCTAGTCTTCTATTTGTGAATATATTGACTTGTAACTATTTACTTTGTAGATTTGCTTGTTAGCATTTAAAGCACAAAGTTTTCATTATCTTAGTATTTAAGATTTCATGAATATTGTCAAGGGGGTTTTGCAAATTTTTACAGGAAATGAGAAACGATTGTGTATGTCCAGCCAACGTTGGTATTTACTATCTCTAGGCAACATCTGTATTTACTAGGAAGGAATTTTGCATCGCAATAAAAATGGAGAAGGGGGCGCTGCCCCTTTGTTAGCAAGGACAAACCCCTTCATATCCTCCTCAGACCATAGTCGGTTTACCTCTTCAAACATAAGATCCAAAGAAGAGGGTTCCTACATTGGATCACCACCATGGCGCAATGAAATATATGTTCTTACATTAGGGCGTCAAATTCTCTCCAAGTTCAAACATGTAATGGCCATCCAAAAGGCAATGCCAAAGCATGCATTAAGTTATTAGGTTGTTGCAGAGAAAAGGGGAGTTGCTACATTAAATAAGCCATAATCTATGGACGTGCAAAATTCTTCCATAGGTTTTTCATTTCTTGTAGGTTCCACATCTTTCACGACACCAATATGGATATTCCCATCATATTTTTACCTTGATGTGTAAGATTCATTGATATTTCTTTATTGTAGCCATATATTCTCATTGTAGGGGATCGATGATGTTCTTTCTCTAAAATCCTGCAAATTTTTCATTGCTAAAGCAGCCAGATTTTGAAAAATGCTTTTGCTTCCCATGGTTGATGACATTGTTGCAGTTTGAGGTCTCCCCATGATAGCAAACATACATATATGTCTTGGTTGGTTGGTTCAATGTATTCAAATCCCTATTTGTTTTTTAAGCAAATTGCACTGCAACAATTGTGCTTTACCATTGGGATTTAAGGTTTAATTGTTTATATATTCTATGTAGTTCTTATTTGATTTTACCGTGGATTTTTGAATCATGGCATGGTTTCTCCTATTTTTAGCTTATTAATGTTAGAAGAAACAAATTAGAGAATATAAGGTAAGGTAACTTAATAATGATAAACAAGTTATTACAAGTTCGAGAGTTTATTGTTTCTAGTGTCTCCCCAAGTGTGGGAAACTAGGAATAGAAAATTGCAATAAACGAGGTTTCGAAAATAACTACCTCAAGGCAATGGTTCAAAAGCATTAAAAACCGAAAAAAATTGTGGAAATGCAATGAAATGGTTTCCAAAAACTTGAAAAAAATTGTAAAATATATCATCCTTTTATCAATCTATCATGACCATACTCTTTAACTTAGTATCAATCCTCTACAATGCAAAATCATACCATACAACAAAAAATTAGACTTCTGCAATTATTGTTATGCAAATAGAAAACCTTCATAACAATTGTTTAACACGCTTTCTAAAGGTTTTGCACACTATTTTTGGATATGCAAATTAGTATTATGGAATGTAACTGGTGCTTTAGAATATTTTACGTTACATCTTATTGCAGATTAAATGAATATGCTTATTTCATTGTGTTTTGGAATTGTTTATATGACATAAACACATATATAATTAATAATAAATTATTATTGTATTTACGAAGAAAAAAATTACAAATGATGTGAATCACTGCATGTACTACACATCATGGGAATTGCTTCTCAACTTTTGTCACTTGTCTAGTTGTTGGGAATGGTCGAGTAGCAAACTATATGGTGGTCATGCCATTTTCATACAAAATGAGACCTTACATCAGAAAACTATGTACATTAGAAAGTTGCTTGAGATTTGTTGAAGGGTCTTTTCAAGTTTGAGCCCTCGAAATGGTTTGAAGCTTTAGAGGCTTTGAGACATCCATTTTCACACAAGATTTGAGTATATTGCATACAGTTCATGAATATGCACATGACAATTGTTTCGTTATCCAACTGTGAGTCTTATGATTGTATTTAGGGCCAAGTTACTCTAAATGATTGTACACACTGCACATTATGGAAATTCCTTCTCAACTTTTGGAATGGTCTAGTAGAATACTTTGTAATGTTCACATTAACAAAAATATATATTCAAGAAATGATCTTCGACCTTACAATAGTTCATATACTGACATTTTTCACTTTTATGGATTGGCTTTGAATAGATGGGAAAGTAATATTGTAATACTATTCACCTCAAGGTCAATATTGTGTTTTTATTTTACGCTTTTATTGCGTTGTTCATTTTGAAACAAGAGCTCTTCAAGCTCTTCAAAGGGAAAAGTCTTTGTTGTTACTATAATTCTCAAAGTTACAAAACCTTTAAAAGAGCAAGGCAAATTGTTTAAAATAATTAATGTCAACTCTCTCTCTAATCCTATGTCGCCTTGCAATTTCTTAATCTTTAACATCCTTTTGATATGTGAGTTGATCAGTTATTGGACCTTCTGGCATCCTTAAGCTATATTGTTTTTTTTTCAAATACAAAATTTTGGTCAAATATCAATCTCTAGTGCATGGCTCTAACAAGTCAACGCTAGTATTCAACTTCCAACATTTTTCCTTGTAAAAAAAAANATTGATGTAGCTTTCATACCATGTTCATTGTTTGAAACTACACACAAAAGAGAGAGCTCGTGAAGGAAAAGGAGTTAATTATGAACTTACCAAAAGAAGAGAAAGGGAATATGAAGATTGATCAATTACTAAGTTATAACACTAAACAATTTTTTATATTTAAAATATCATGAATGATTTGATTTATCTATATGTAAATTAAAGTTATTTTCATTTATATATAAATTAAAGAAATTAAATAACTTGTATTATTATTTTTAAATCTAAACATTTTAATGCTTAGTTACTTATTTTTCCAAATAATATAATTATTTTGTGTTTAGTTACATTTTTTTTAATAAAAATATTTCTATTACCACAATTTTAACATATTATTTTAAAAAATAAGAAAGAATACTTTTATTTGTGATAAAACTACTTTCCTTCAAACCATTATAATTTATTAGTTGAAACATATAAAAATGATTATCTAATGTTTAGTTACTCACATTTCTTTGTAAGAGAATACTTCCATTAAAATAATTTTAGTCTTTAATTAGAATGATAAGATAAAAAATATTTTCACATCATGAAAATTGTACAAAACCATAAAGAAAAATATATTGTATAAGACAATAAAGAAAATAGAAGAAATGACTTTTCTTGAACTTATAAGAAGAAATGTAAAACTTAAGTATAAATCTTATTGTTTAATTTTTAAATATATTTTATAGTAATATCTTTGTGATTGTGCTAAAGTCATATTTTGTAACAATATTCTTGTAATAAATTATCCTATGACATAATATGCAGAAAAAATGTAAGACAATGAATGGATATACTAGCAATGCTCGGAGATCGGATCATTGAAGTAATACTCCATTGCAATCCATGTGGATTGTTGAGCTATGGGTTATTGTTATGTTAAAATTAGTTTAGTGTTGCTCGACATGGAATGAGTTGATTGTTGGGTGACTATTATACATGTCTACATTTGAATTAGCTATATATACAACTAGAAGATTAATTGCACACATGGAAATGTGTTCAACAATGTTTAGATATGGAGCAATAAACACATATGTGCACCAATAAATATTTGGATAATGTGTATCCTTGCATGAATAAATATTTGGATATATGTATTCTAGATATATTGTGTAACAATAAACATTTAACCAATATACATGTAGATTTATCTTTTACAATTTAATCTCGACTATTGAAACAGAAAATGTTTACACATTTTTTATTAAATTAAATTATGTTTGAAACACTATTTTTGAAGGGGATTTTTGAAAACTTAAGCACTCAAATATTCAATAAAACTAAAGTTATTTTCTAATTTTATCAAAGATGATAAATAAAGAATCCTGGTGGAAATAGTAAAGTTAGGCAAGGCACTTGTAGTACATCCTAGCTAGTATAGCAACGCTAAGCATTTATTACCAATGCTAAGTAGTGTTTATCACGGAATCTTTGTTAGGAAATCACAAAATGTCTTCTCAATTTTAATTTAAATAGAATGTTTCTCATTTTCTTTGTGATTGGCATATTATAGTTTATGTTATGTTTGTAGATATTTACATATTATATTTTTTGTTATGTTTCTAGAGAATATCTAAGGTAAGTGTTATGTACTCATTGGTACAATGTAATAATATTGGAGATATTTTTTTTGTTTTGAAATTTGTGAACATTTCAGCCCATGTTATATTTATCGTTATGTTGTCATTCAACATGTACATCCAACATTGTACTTGCAAATACGTTTTAACAAATATGTTTGATGTTGATGACTAAACCTTGAGAGATGTGTATATATCCATTTATTTATTATCATTAATAAAGACTACATGGTAGTATGATCATTTTTAGTTTTTCAATTTTGCCATATTTTTCCTGATAATTCCCCCTCCAATCAAGGGTGTATTGTCATTCCATTGTTTCTAGCCAATCATAAATTAGAATAAGTAAATAATAAATTACAAAAAGAAATTTGTTTCTAAGTGTTACATTAAACATAGAATTATTTCAAAACACTTAGTAATGTTGTAAACATCGTAAAAAATTTGGATTCACTACTGTAGATTCAAAATAAATCAACAACTAATCAATCTCTACATTCCTTACAAGGCAGGGACTAATAAATGTATATTTTCGTGTGTAAATAGTGTGAATATATGGTCTCGAAGTAAGACCCAAAACTACTTTTGATTGACTAAGGTATCGTATTCCTCATACGTAAGGAAATAGGTTAACGATCCAAGACCTACATGCATCTAGCAGGAGTGAAATCCTGCCCCCTTACAGAGCACTAGTGGGTTATTTAAAGTGGTTTGGTTTTCCTTGACTAATTGTGATGAGTCAACTTGCATATGTGGATAACAACCAGTTATGGTTGTCCTCGTTTCCAATGTGACTACTAAGTTATGATAGGTTTTGCCTTCTTCGAAAAAAATCATGAACATAAATTTTTTATTATTTATAATAAATGTCTTTATTTTATGGGTTGTATAAATGTATGTTTTTATATTTTTAAATGTTGATGGTCAAGAGAAAAGTGTGCATTCATATAGTGTTAAAAATGCACACTTTTACCCCTATCGCCCAATCACTTACATTGACAATGTGTAATCATGCACCATATAACATTAGGGTGAATTTGTCTGTTCATATCTCCCAATGTACTATGGGGGAAAAGGTGTGTATCATGCAACATATAGCATGAGGAGTGCATTTGTGTAATCAAGCAACTCATAGTATGGGGAGTGCACGTGTGTAATCAAGTAATACATAACATGGGGAATGAAGGTGTGCATTCTAGCAATGTAGTACAATGGGGAAGGGTGAACATATCCATTCATTCGAGATGCATTATAAAAGCACACCTTCACCCTCTACCACCCACCTCCTCAAGGGGTGATGTACATTCATGCCTGGAGTAGCATGGGGGGTTGAAATGGTGCATTTGTATAGCCTAATGCAGCATAGGAGTTGTAGATGTGCATTTGTTGTATGATCTAAAAGTATGCATTCTTGCAAGTGAGTTGCAACTACATAAATTCACAACCTCACCCCACCACCCACCGTCTTGGGGGTGAAGGTGTCTCTCAAAGGATGATGATGTGCATTCATGCCCAGTGTCATTTAATTTTTATTTTTTTCAATTAAATCCTTATTCATAAGACTCTAAACCCTAAACCCAACTTATAAAGACCCCCTCCTCCTCTCTATTTGCATCACACCTCTTTCATTGAGAACTTGTGAGCATTTGGAGTTTTTGGAGCACCATTTAACATTATGATTTAGGGTGAGTTGGGAGCTTGTTTGACAATCTTCTCGGTGTGTTTGCAATGGATTTGGAATCTAAGTTAGGAGGATACAAACTATCTTCAAGATTGAAGGGATTGTTGACGAAATTCTTATGCCCATTAAGCTTATTCCTAGGTATGCTAAATATGCCCCTATTTTTTTCTCTCATAAAAAGTCAAAACATATATCAAATATATGTCTTTTGTTGCAACAATAATCAAGATAGGTTTTTCAATCTTAAAAAAAGAAAATAAATAAATAAATAAAATAAGATAGGGTTCATATATTTGAATTTGTAAGTATTTTTTGCATTTGACATGGTCCCAAGAGACAAAGACCCTGCATGGATCCATGATAATGTTATTGATGGTAAGATGCATTACAACTGTTGCAAGAAAAGTATTAAAGGGAAGGGCATTCATATGTTGAAACAACACTCGGCTAGTATAAGAGGCCAAGTTTCCCCATGTGAAGCACCATCAAATGAGATTGGACAAATTACATTGCAATTGTGAAAATATTTTGAGAAATTTGAAGAAGAAAATGTTGGGCAAAAATAGTTAAAAGTTAAAATAGGGACGACGTTAGGAACCCATGTCAACCCTTCTCTTTAATTTGTTAGTATATTGTTATTGGATGCATATGCTTTGTAAGTCGTTCCGTGAGTATATTGTATTATCCCACATTCGTGGGGAGTAATATTTTTTTAGATTAGACTTAGTATATAAGTACGCGTTGAGGTCAATGAAGGCATCCACGAGTTATTTGTATTGATTTTGCTCAAAGGAGGTTTCCCCCTCGAAGTGGCATGCGATCAATAAATTCCTTCTGTGTTCTGTTATTTCTGTTATACCATGCAGTTTCATTACTTATTGAAGGAGGTTTCTCTCATCTGGTATCAGAGCAATTTCCTGGGCTCGT
This sequence comes from Pseudotsuga menziesii, assembly GCA_001517045.1. Lineage (NCBI taxonomy): Eukaryota > Viridiplantae > Streptophyta > Pinopsida > Pinales > Pinaceae > Pseudotsuga > Pseudotsuga menziesii. The sequence continues at coordinate 40,980 of LPNX010727353.1, forward strand.
CGGGTGGAATTTCTGCCAATTTTTTTTCCTAGTGGCTTCCAAGAACAGTGATTATCGCAGTAGTTCTTCTTATTTGCATCTATATTGTTCATTTCAATTGCAAGTTCAGATCAGGGAATAGCCCCTATCCGCTAAACTTTGGGAAGTACATGGGCATAGTCCTAAAACTCATTGTGAGGAGCACCAGAGGAACCTCAAAGTAGTTGTCCGTTGAGAGGACCTTCCAGGGAAAAGGGAAATAACCCCTACCTGATTGACTGTTTCCCACCCGTGAGGTAAACCAAGAGATGTCATTTGTGGCAAAGCGGTTATCAGTCTTACCTGAGCCATGGAGTGAGGGGTACTACTCCAATACGAAAGTCGTTAGACAAAATTGGTGGTCGAGTGAATCCCCTGGACCTTTAGGAATCCGAACATACATGGGGTCCATATTTATTTCCAGTTGATAAATAGCATGTTGCATCTGTCTAGAGTTGTCAAAGATCTATTCCACTGGAGAAAAAATAATTGTAAATTTCTTTTTTTTTCGCCATATCTTCTTTGCTTTACCTTTGTTTCCCTTGAAAATTCATTGGAACCCATGCAATTCCATTATGCATATTTCCTTCCTTGAGGACCTTATCCCAAATTCCAATTTTTGAATCCAAAAATCCCATATTTGTTTATTTTGAGGGTTTGACATATAACTTCTTCGATTCTCACCAAATCGCCTTCAACTTTTTCCACGGTGTTAATTTCTTGTTCTTGCTTCCTTGTCCCTATTTGAAAAAATTTCCCATTCTTTCACCCCGCTTCTAAAATCCCCATTTTCTGCTTCCTTGTCTCTCAGAAAGTGTCCAAAACCTTATCAAACCCCAATTATCCATCAGAGTTTTTCCCAACTCCAAATTTTCCTTTTCTATTTTTTTTTTGTTTTTGTTTTTCTACCTGTTCCCCCCCCCCCCAAAAAAATAATAATATTGGTTATGGTTGTCATCCGCACAGGAGCAAACAAACAAATAGAAGACGAACTTTCCTCCCTCAAGAACAAGCTCCAAGATCTGGATGACAAAATTCATGGCCTCCATCTTTAGCATTTGGCCATCAACAATAGATGACAGCTAGAGTCTTCTGCAGACATGAGGTTCTCTTCTTCCAATGATTTCCATGGGTCGAAGCTTGATTTTCCTTGCTTCAATGGTGATGATCTCACTAGATGGATATACAAGGAGGAACAATATTTTAGTCTACATAACACTTTTGATGTCAACAAATTCTGAATTACATTCTTTCATTTGGAACATGAATCCCTTCAACGGTTTCATTAGTACATCAAGGCTCATTTAGAGCCAAAATGGACATATTTTTGCCAACTCCTTTTGCAATGATTTGTCCCTAATTCTTTTAATGAATTCACGGGAGCACTCACTAAACTTTTCCAAACTGGCACTGTGAGAGAGTATAAGACATAATTTGAGAAACTGGCCAATCACACTAAAGGATTGTCTTAAGCATTCTACACGGGTTATTTTATCAGTGGTCTAAAGGATGTAATCTGATATGAGTTTAAAATTTTCTGTCCCAGCATAATTATAGAAGCCTTAGGGTTGGATAAGTTGGCGGAGGACAAGATCATAAATCAATAGCGCTCCAAATCCACTTTTTATCCATTTAGAAATATGGTTTCCCAAAGACCTCCAATCATTCCATCTCTTAAACCACTCCTATCAAGCATTTGTCTGAAGCCAAGATGTAGGCACGTAGAGAAAAAGGGATTTGTTATGATTGTGATGAGAAATTCACGTAGGGACATAGATGCGTTGAGAAAAAGATCTATCTCTTGGATGTGGATTCTCCGCATGCACCTAACAGTTGTGAAGATACTCAGGATCCAGTAGATGATCAGGTCAAAATTCAATAGTCGCATGTTGGACTTCCTTCTTAGGACAACTACCTAGAGATATCTCTTTGTGCATTGGCCGGAGTCACATCCCCACAAACCATGTAAATTAAGGGTTTCTTCAAGAATATCCCACTTACAATAATCATTGATTCTGGTTGCACTCATAACTTCATTGACCCTTGGTTCATCAAACAGGCTGATTGTTTTGTCCATCCTTGATCGAGCTTTGAAGTCATGATTTCCAATGGGGGCACCTTACCTTGCAAGGGAAAGTGTCACAATGTGTGTATCTATTGTATATTATAACTTGTGCTCCGACATGTTTTCCTTTCCCTTAGGCAGATGTGATGTGGTTTTGGGTGCTCAATGGTTACACACACTTTGACCCATCTTATGGGATTTTGCTGGACTTTGGATGTCGTTTTCAATCAATGGGAAAAAACACACATTGAATGGATTACAACAAAGGTCTCTCAACAACATCATTTCACTTTGCATGGGAAATCTCCTTAAGAAGAATTCACATAGTGGCATCGCTCAGTTCCATTCCATTCAAATGCAACCATCAATGGTCTATAACTACTCCCTTTGATCTACAACAAATTTTGGATCGATATGCATGCATATGGGATTGCCACGTTCAATTCTAGAGGACCATCGTATTTTGATCCTTCTTGGAAGCAACCCTCCCAACAGCAAGCCCTATCGCTACCTGTTTCACCAAAAGATAGAGATTGAGATGATTATTTGAGACTTACTAAAGAAAGGTATTATTCACCCTAAAACTTGTTCCTTTTCTTCACCAGTTCTTCTTGTCCGAAAAAAAGTGGGTCATGGTGCCTCTGCATTGAATTTCGAGCACTTAATCACATCACAATCAAGGATAAGTTTCCAACTCCTATTGTTGATTAACTTCCTGATGAGATTCATGGTGCTCATTTTTTCTCCATGTTGGATTTTCGTTCTAGGTATCACCAAATACAAGTTCATGAGGATGATATCCCTAAAATAGATTTATGCACACATGATGGTCGCTATGAGTTTTTGGTCATGCCCTTTGGCATCACTAATGCTCCGTCGACATTCCATCCATTGATAAATAAAATATTATGCCCCTACTTGTGAAACTTCATTATGGTCTTCTTTGATGATATCCTCATCTATAGTAAAACATGGGGTGAGCATCTCTAACATCTGGATCTTGTATTGCAACTTTTATGTGATCATCATCTCTGTGCCAAAATAGTCCAAATGTTTTTTTGGGCAGGATAAAGTAGAGTATTGTGGGCATATTGTTTCAGCATAAGGGGTTCACGTGGATCTTGCCAAAATAGATGCCGTGAAAAAATGGCCGCATCCTCAGACACTTAAGTGCCTTCGTGGTTTTTTGGGACTAACTAGCTACTACCACAAGTTTGTCAAAGATTACAGGAGTATTGTGGCTCCATTAGTAGCTCTATTGAAAAATGATGTGTTTACATGGACACATGTTGCTGAGTGTGCATTTGACAAACTGAAACAAGCTAGGTGTACCACACATGTTCTAGCTATGCCCGATTTTTCCAAGGCCATAACTATTGAGAGTGATGCTTGCGACAATGGACTTGGTGTTGTTCTCCTTCAAGATGAGCATCCCATTGCATTCACCAACAAATCCCTTTATGGTAAGAATTTAATCGCCTCTACATATGAGAAGGAAATGATGGCTATTTTGCATGCAGTACAAAATTGCTGACCATACCTATTAGGGAATCATTTCTGTATTAATATTGATCACCAGAGTCTGAAATATTTCCAGGAACAATGAGTCTCATCCCCAACACAATAGAAATGGGTTATCAAACACATTATGACTATGAGATCACTTACAAAAAGGGTAAGGACAATCTTGTGGCGGATGAAATGTTAAATATTTTGAAATCATGATTCTAATGATGAGCGACCTATCTTCCACCTTCCATTGCACCCCGCTACAATTTCAAATCGAGAAAAGTTTGCAAAAAGAACGCAACTTGGAGAGGAATCATACCAAGGATCATTGAATCAACCACCTATTCAATTTTCACTGTTTCTGGACTCACCTATTAGAAAAGTATATAGTTCTTCACATGTTGGAAATTGAGGCAATGAAATAGAGGTTGGTATGGATGAGTTCTTACGACATACAAGTGCCATGGACACAATGTTGCTAAATGAAATCCAGGACAATGAACTAGGTGACGGTGCTCATTACACTAATACCTTCTTCCAAATCCTTAAACTGGATTCCACCACCCCTCTCTTTGGACCTGAACAGTCAAATTCTACCTAGATGGGGACAAAAATGTTATTATTCAACTTGAAAGCAATGTATGGCATGCCAAATGTGTGTTTATCGACACTTTTGAGGTAACCAACCATCAAATCCCTTATTTATTTAGGAATCTTATCACACAATCAACATTAAAAACGGTCCATTCCATGAATGTTAAATGACATTGTACATTTATATTGCCCACTAACTGCAAGTTCTTAAAAAATAAGGTATTTTTGAGTGATAATGTATTTCCTGAAAATTGCGAAGAGGCAAAGCAAATGTTGAAAATGTTGGATGTTAAGTACATATCATATCATGTGTGTCCGAATGATTGTATTCTCTATATATTCAAATATGCAGACAAAGTGATATGTTAAAAATGTGGGCATGACATGTGCCATAAATCAAGATACAAGGCTAAAGCACATGGTCCTCCTTATAAGATACTAAGGTACATGCCTATAATCCCAAGGATTCAAAGGCTCTTTCATTGCAAAGAAATAGTTGTGTTGTAGGGATGGCATGCCTTGCACCGAAGTGAGTGAGGAGTTATTTGAATCCCAATAGATTCAATAGCCATGAAGTATATAGAGGATACATGGCCCGATAAATTCAAGTATGAAGTATAGAGCCTTCAATTGAGAAGAGATATGGATGGCATCAACCCATATTCCCTCCAAAACACCAACTATTATGTTTGGCATGTAGTAGTGATCAATAACAATACCCCCCATGGTTGTCCCTTGTTAGGATTATTAATCCTCCCTTGTCCAAATTTGGCCATATGTCTAAATCGGGAGTCCATCCAGTCTATTTATAGTCATTAACACCATTGGGTCCACTTGACCTAATTGGGGCACATGTTTCGGTTACTAAAGTGTGGGGAACACTAATTAAGGCTCACTGCCACTGATTGCACTTGATTGCATCAGTTTAGGAGCCTCCTAGACCAATCCCTACAATTTAG
>LPNX010727353.1:47654-62261 GCA_001517045.1 Pseudotsuga menziesii
CCATTTTTGCACTGATTCATTCTTCAATAACTGAGTAAATTGTGTGATCTATCATGTGAGTTGTGTGTTTGTCCACAGATCTATGTTTGGCTTGTAGTAGTGATCAATAACAATACCCCCCATGGTTGTCCCTGCATAATTAACATATTATCCTAGCTCTTATAATCCTTTGTAGAAGACAAGTGAATAATATGAATGTTCACCTACACTCATTTATTGATGAGTTGAAGGATTTATGGGAAGTTATGCAGGTACATGATGTATCAAGACCCATGCCAACAAAGAGTTTTACGTTGTATGACATATGTGCATACACCACACATGATTATCTAGGATTGGGCTTTTGATCTGGACCAACATGTTGTTTGATTTATTTATATTCATAACAATATTTTTTGGCATATTTTATTCGGTGTGACTGTATTAATCTTCAACGCTAACGTGTTTTGTATACCATAAGACCACATGTTTTATAACAAAAGGGTATCATGGATGTAAATGTTGTGGACCTTCTATGAAGGTTAGGTGCTCCAATGCTCTACAAAAGTTGGTGTATGATTGCTCAAGGTTATTCCTCCTAGAAAACCACCCTTATAGAAGAGCAACATTTGCTTTCAATGGTAAACCAGGGAGAACCCAAAGGCGTGGAATAATGACATCGACTCACTGGCTTAGGGCATATGATAGAGAGAAGGAGAAGGAAATTGTAGAAATGTTAGATTCAAATGGGGAGCCTATGTTTGATGATCTTGAATTCTACGACACCTATGTAGAAAAAATTTCCATCGGGATGAAGAGACTGTATTTTATGAGCTCCCATATTGGAAGCATATAAGATTGTCCACTTACTAGATCCCATGCATGTATTTAATTTTTTTTCATCTTATTTGCAGAGGAATATATCATTGAAACAAAGTGACATGTTGGCTATAAGGAGAGATATTATTTCTGCATACACTAAAATGAAGCATTGGCTAACATAAGAAAATAGAGGAGAGGTTGGCCCCTCTTGGTCGTTTAAAAAAGGTGATGTCCCATGGGTATTTAAGAAAGATGATATTTCTTTGGAAAATAAAGTTATATTGGGTGTGAAGGAACCTTCTTTATGTCGGTCTACTCTACGACGCAACTTCACTATATATGAACATTTTCCAGGTTTGAAATCACATGACCATTTGGACTTTTTAAGGGTATGCATGTAAAAAAAAGTAATTATTTTTTGTTTTTATCTTTTACCCCATAAGCTAAAACACAATTGAATTTTTATATGTTCGCTTTGTAGTGTCATTATCATTTTCTCATCCGTGGGTGCGTGAACCATGACTTTCATGATTCCATCGTGGAATATTAGTTGGGTCGACGGGGCACAAGCATGGTCTTTTTTTTACTGTGCTGCTTCGGGACATCCTAACTTGGGTGGTATCGGAGGTGATTTGTATATATCAGAATCAAACTGGTTCAAGTTCATTGGTAATATTGGTCCAACTACAAACAATAGGTCTGAATTATCTTCCATCCTCTCTGTTGTCAACCTAGCTCTTCACTTGAACATCAAAAGGATCCATATTTTCAGTGACTCGAAGCTCCTGGTGGATTGGTTACATTAACAAATTAGATCTCACAACATTTTCCTGAGACTTATCATTGAACACAACAAAAGAGCCATGTTTCTCTTTGAATCCATTTTCATCCAACACATATTTCGGGACTAGAATACTCAGGTTGATATCCTCTCAAAATAGGGCAGACTGATGGGAGATAGAATTGTCTCCCTATGGCAGGTTGACAAAGACGTCATTAATCAAATTGACCCAGGACCGATTATGAAACATTCCATCACATAGGTTTGTTAAAGGGTCTACTGTCCTTTTGCTTCTATGGATGTTTTCATGATGATATTTTTTCGACTACTGGTCACTATATTTTGCATCCCTAAGTTATTTCACTAACAAATCTCGCATATACTTGATCCTGCTATCTTTATTGTAAAGCCACCATTGGAGGCTAAATGAACAATATGGTTCATATTTGATTTATTAATGAAAACATGGAATGTGATCTTTTTTCTCGGAAAAAAAAATGTAACAAAAAACTTTACTTGTATTTATCTATTAGTTTATCTTTCTCCTTACCAAAGTCACTATGAACTTGGTGTTTCCATTTCTTATTTCCCTATGTATCTTGCTATTGTAAAATTGTAATTGTAAGAGGATTGTGTGACTCTACACTTATATTTGAAATTGAAATTTGCAAATTTGCAAGTTTGTATTTCTTAATTGTAATTTTGCAATTTTGCAATTATTTTGTAATTTTGCAAATTTTTAAAATATTTTGTAATTTGTAAGCATAATTGCAAAGTTTTAATTGTAAATTGCAATATGCAAGTTCTGATTGCAATTGCACTTACTCACTTGCAATTTACGATTGTAAACTTGTAGTTGTTATTGTCCAATTTGCAATTTGTAAATCTAATTAGTAATTTCTTATTGTAATTGTAATTGTAATAGCAAGAATGATCATAAATTGTAACTATAGTTGAGATTGTAACTTGCAATTATAACTGAGATTGTGCAAGATATGCAATCATGAACATTAAGAACCAAGTAAATATACTTTATGCCACAACATCTTTAAGAAACATTATTTATCCTCATAAGCACTGAGGAAATGAAGAATGGTGAAGATGGCTTACAACTATCATCAATCTCACAAAAGTATAGTGCACAAGCTAATAATATCACTTTATTTCACATATAAAGATATCTTACAATGCATAAAGAAGGACCATTTGCAAGAGTGCAAAGGCCTTTTTTTTTAATAGAAATCAATATCCTTTGGTATTCAAATTCTATCTATCTTACCCTCCATATTTTTAAACTAAGCTATTTTACAATTTTTCCTTAGTTAAAAAAGCATAGCGAATGGACATTCTTTTGCAATAATAATAATATAATACAATATTTTCTATCTTTAGCCTTCATGTTCCCCTATTTGTCTAATAATAATAATATAATACAATATTTTCCATCTTTAGCCTTCATTCTCCCCTATTTGTCTTTTTCTGATGGACAAATATTCTCAAGTGGTTTGAGTATGTAGTTTCTTACTACAATAACTCCTGGTCTGAGTATGTAGTTTCTTACTACAATAACTCATGATTTGTCTTGTAGTCATTCTTTAGATGAATGAGATTTCAACTCTTACTCACTAGATTGAGGTACGCTAACCCAAGTTATCTTATTTTGTTTGAAAATACCAAGTTTCCTCCTCCTCTAAGTAGGCCCACATGGCTCAAATATGAAAAGAGGAAGCATCTTAAAAAAAAAATTGATCATTTTCATGCATCCATCCGTCATTTCTCCATGCACTCTTCACTCCTACAAGACAAAAGAGGAGAATTTCATAGTCTTTAGGTTATTAAATTTCATGAAAAACAAATAATGTTTTTAGATCCAAGTTAATAAACCAAAAAAAAAGGAATTTCATAATCTTCAAATGGTAAAACTTCATGAAAAAATAATGTTTTAGATCCATGTTAATAAACCAAAGCTTCGTCAAAATGACATATAAGAGTCACTGAATAACATTGGTAAGACAATCCCTTACAAACCCAATAAGCTTTGCTTGATTGGCAAGGCTTGATGTTTGAATCCTCAGATTAAATGTACATGCAGTGGGGATCACATAAAGTCGTCACTCGAAATGAAATGCTAAAAAAAAGGGGTGTGCATAAATCTTTCGTAATAGAAAGTGAATAACTCGTTACTTAAATATATTCCTCTTTGAAAACAATTTTACATTTAATGCTCATAATTTAATTTAAAAATAAATGAAATTAGTAGCAAAGCTTTTTATACTTATTTTAAGAAATGGTTTAATCTAATAATTTACAAATGTTTTAATTTAATAGTTTTACATTCCTAGACTTAATTTAATAATTTAAAATTGTTATAATTTAATAATTATTTATAATCCAAATTTAATCTTATAATTTAGAAATATTTTGGTCTAATAGTTATATATAGGCCAAAGTTAAAGTTAAAGTTTGACATAAAAATAATTGAATAATAAATAAGAAGTCATAAGAAAATGTCATTGTCATTTAGAAAAATCAAAATTATATTAAATACGTAATGTTTAAGATATTAATTGTGTAATAATTTATAGATTTTATAAAATTCACATTTCTTTACTAACAAAATTTTACCAAAATAAAATATAATTTGTTTTATCAACGATAAAAAAAGCTAAATAAATTATTAAACTTTGGTAAATCTCTAGTATAATGTCAACTAATTAAAATATTAATCATTATTTTTCTTTGAATAAACGAATAAATATTTATAAAAATAAATAAATCAATCTTTAGTTTCATTAATATGTTAGTTTATGAGGGGTGGCAGGTGCGGGGGGGGGGGGGATCCTATTGGATCCCGGAGGACAAACTGAACAAACCTTTGCTTGGGGTTTAGGTCATAGGACAAACAATGAGGCCGAGTGGATGGCTCTCTTGTAGGAAATGGAAATTCTAGCTAATACAGATCACTCCAGGATAGCGATATTTGGTGACTCAAGACAAGTCATATATAAAATGATCAATGGATACACCTTAGGCTCCATAAAGTGTAGACGGTTGTATGACAAAATTATTTCTCTCCTATCGAACAATTATGAATTCTATCATATTCTTCGTGCAAATAATGCCTCAGCAGATGCATTGGCCAACATAGGGGCCTCTTTCCTCAAGGTCACTATAGTCTCAATGGCCTAGGCATAAGCATTAAACCTATACCCTAATGTTTTTGTGGTATCACCCCTCCATACTCACCCATTCCATCACATTTCTTGTTGGATTAAAGGTCACCGAGTATGGTTCCCATGCTTCCCACCCAGTCGACGCGTGGTCTCCACTCTTCATCAGCCTCACCTCGATCCTTGTTGCCTTAATGAGCCATCCCCCTCAGAGTTATTGCTCACACAGCTTGCACGCTCCAGGTCTTTTCATTCTCTTCGACATGGCTTCTTCCGAAAGTTTCCCCTACCCCCATGCTCCCCTTGTTAACGTAATGCTTCCTTATCACTCTGCATTATCCCTGGAGAACACCTTGTTGGCTGTAATCTCTAGTGTCGACGAAGGCATTGTTCAGGGGATCCCTTGGGAGTCCTTTCCTCTGATCAAGGTTTTCGTCAAGGAAAGGCTGGCTCTTGCTGCGTTCTTGACCTGTATTTGCTCTTCTCAAGATGGTGGTCCTTTGTGGCGCTTAAACTTAGGCTCTGCGTTCAACATTCCCGTCGAAGGATAGTCTCTCATTGCAGGTAACACTTTGATTTTTGGGTGCAAGTGTTCAGGGTGGAAGGAAGGAGCGATCGGTGCTTTCTCTTGCCCACAGCCTGTTTAATATTAAATCTTTCATAGTTTCTGTTAAAAAAAAATGTTAGTTTATGAAATGTGAACAAAAGTTTAATTGAATATCAAAATAAATATTTGAAAATTTTAGTTTAAAATATTTATTCAATATATATATATTTAATAATATGTTAACATTTTTATCTATATTTAAAACAAGAGCCATGAGGTGGCAATGTCCCTGCAAAATTGCAAATATTATATTTTGGAATTTACAAAAGAGTTTTAAGCTATTGCTAAGATATCTAAACAATAATAGTTCATGAAAGAAAGTTTTCAAGTATACTTTGAAATACAAAGTATACATGCCACTTGATATCCATGGTCCTAGTGATCTTTTATGAACTAGAATAATAAGTTATATATCTTATAAGTACTTATTTACATTTTTATATAATAATAGTTTTCTACAACATTTCTATAGAGATTTTCTTTAAAAAAATTATAAACATATTTATAAATTTATTCTAAAATGCATGTAGATTTAAAAAATATTACATTAAAAAGTCTAAAAGATATATGAGAAAATGTAAAGCTAACCTTTAACAAGCATATGAAGCCTAACATTATCCTATTTCATTGACACAATAAAATATATGAGGCTTATAACACAATTTTTTTTAATAAAAAGGTAACTTGTAATGCGGAGAATATATATAATTTACAATAAAATTCAAATAACATAATCCAAAATAAAATTTAATTTAAAATTGAATCCGTGCATTATTGAATCTTATAAACCTATAAAACCAAAACAATAGAAACGGGTAAAAACTAAGAATAATTTAGAAAAAGCTACACATTATTAACTGTACGCGTTCCAATATAATTTATATTAGAAATTAAATTAAATTAAATTAATAGAAAATAAAAAATTTAGTTAAAATTTTTAAAAAACAATATAAAATATTAAAAAATACAATGAAATAAACTCTAATATTATTAAATCTTCCGCATGCAAAGAATACAGATCACACAACAAATCCAAAATTTAATATGTAACCAAAACTTTCGAAGTCTAATTTATCAAATCCAAAAGGGAAGCTTAACTTAACAAATCCTAATGCTATAACTCAATAAATCTAGATCCAAAATTTAATATGTAACCAAAACTTTCGAAGCCTAATTTATCAAATCCAAAAGGGAAGCCTAACTTAACAAATCCTAATGCTATAACTCAATAAATCTAGACGTGATGTGAATTTGAAGCTAATGTATGATCTTGGACCAATCTAAAATTCATTTTCTACGGCTAAACCTAATTTAATTAACAAGAGCTAAATCTAACTCAACAAATCCAAGTTGTATAACTTTATAAATCTAACCATTGTGTAAAATCAAACTACCTGGTCTCCTGAAATCTCGAGGTTGCTGAAGATGAAATTTCGCACTCGAGGTTGCTAAAGCTGAAATTACGCACTAAATTCACCTGTTATCTTGCAATTCCAAGGTAGCAGAAATTCCACATAAAATTCTTATAGCTTTTCCTCTGCACTGAACAACAAAACGAAAATATCATTAAAACAAAAATAAAATAATAAAAACAAACAATACAATATATTTCACAAATAAAACAATGTTGTCAAGAAACTAAAATGGTACATATCTTATAAGCTCTCATAAACTGTCTTTTTGTAGTGCCATCTTTTCTCTCCACCTAACAAACTAAACCAAGACCCACAACATAAAAGAATAAATCCAAACAAAACATAATTAAAATAAAAGCTAAAAGCTAAACGATATACTTTTCGATTAAAATGGCATTGCAATCAGCACGCCCATGTTCATCTTCAGCCAGGCTTGTTTTTCTACTTTCATTGACTGCTTATTTCGCTTCCATCACAAACGCAAAAATCCACAACTATAGTTTCGTTGTATGTTTTCTTATTTGTTATTTCAAGTTTTATTTTTGCATACCAATAACCTTGGGAAAACAAAGCCCTCTACATATATACTAAGTACCTCATTTCCATAACGTTTGGTGTTTTCACTGCGTTCGCAGCTTGAAAAAAAGACATTTACCAGGTTGAGTGAGCAAAATATTGTAGTCACTGTCAATGGACAGCTACTAGGTCCAACGATTCGTGTACGTGATGGGGACACTGTTATTGTTAAAGTTTATAACAAAGCCGGATACAATGCCACTATTCACTGGAAAACCAAAAGAAAACAGAAAACATAAATCAATTGGCAACTAAAAACAAATTAAAAAAACAACAACATGGCCATGCTTAATTTAAAAAATAAAATCTCAGAAAAAAAAACCCAAATTCAAATAACTTCGGACCTCTCCTCGGCTCGGCTCTTCTCCTATACAAACTCACCTCCCATCCTCCTCCTATAAAACTCACAGCCTTTCCTCCTCATTCTTGTTCCACAAACTCACCTCTGCTCCTCTCATGTACGAACCCACCACTCCTGTTCGAATGCGAGACAAGCATATTTCCATCTCAGCTCCTCTCCTGTACAAACTCTCCACTCCGCACCTCAAAAACAATTCCATCTCCAATAGACAGTAACAATGATGTTGACAGTTGGGGAGGCTGGTGCGGGGGGGATTCTCCTGAATCCCGGAGGACATGTGGAACATACATTTGCGTGGGGGCTCGGCATCAGAACCAATAATGAAGCTGAATGGTTGGCTCTTATCCAGAGCCTCCATATTCTCAAAATCAAGAAAATTCGCAAGGCCTTGATTATTGGGGACTCCAGGCATGTCATTTATAAATTGATCAATGGATACAATTCGGGAGCTGTCAAATGTAGACATCTATATGGTAAATCCAAGCTTCTTATGTCCAGCAACTATGAAGCTTACCATATTCTCCGGCACAATAACTCAGCTGCTGACAGTCTGGCTAATAGGGGAGCCTCTTTATCTCAAGGACAGTATAGTCAGGATGGAAAACGCCCCACTCTCAAATATATCCCCTAATATGCGGTGTTGGAACTCCCCATTCCAACCCTTCAATGAACAAATTCATTTTAAAAAGAGTCTTTCTTCCCCTCTCTTCACTCCTAGCCTCCTTGCTTCCTCCTTCTCCCCTTACTTGTCCACTTCCCCTTTTCCTTCCATCCTCTTCCCCTTTTCATTTCTCCTCCGCCTTATTTTGGGCTTGTTTGGCCCCCCCTCTATCCTCCTTCCCCCATCCTTACTTCTTTCATTACCCCTCTCTTATCTCACCTTCTCGATCTTCGAAGCCCTCCGTCTCCTTGTAGCTGGCCTTCTCCTCGCCGTCACTTCACTTTTATTACTCTGTCCTCCCCCTCCTCCTTCCTTCGCCGTGTGGTCCCTTCGCTGTCATCTTCATGTCTCGAAAGCAGTGGTAATAAGAGCTCTTCAATTCGGGGAGTTAATCACTTCCCCCTCGCACGCACAAGACTTTATCTCAGTTCTCTTTATGGCTTCTGCTGGAAGCAATATGATACCCCTCTCCTTTTCCTCTCCTGACCCTGGATTATACGATGCTCTGCGTTTTCTTTTGAATATCATTTCAGGCATTGGCGAAGGGAGCCTTCAAGGCCTCCCGTGGCAGGTCCTTCCCGTTACTCGTTCAATCATGAAAGAAAGGGTGGCTCTTGCAGCCTTTTCCCCATGCTTGTGTAACTCTCTTTCAGTTTCACAGACAGTCTCTCCTGGTGCAGGCTTTCTCTTTGGCAATTGGGGAAACAACTTGGTCATAGGATGCAGGTGCACAGGGTGGAAGGAGGGAGATGTGGGCACCTTGACTTGTGGAAGAAATGACTCTCTATTGTTTAAGGAGCTCCTTATGCTTCGAGCCTGCTCTAATAGTATCTTAGCCCCTGCAAGTCCTGTTCAAACTATCCAGATTCAGTTCGCCCGAATCACCTTATCGACAGAAGCTGGCAAAATGGCTCAGGAAGGTGGAAACGCGGGGCTTATGGACATCAAGAAGAACTTAAGGCGATTGTATGAACTGCTTTCCATCAGCGTTATGGACAACAGGGACATGGCTCGGGTGGTAAAAAAATGGAGGACACAGTCAGCTATACCTCCCTCCAGATCAGTAACCACGATTCACGCATTGATGACAACGAAAGCAGTCTTCGTGAAATAATGGGAAAGGTTGATCGGATTCAAGAGGACCTCCAGAAATTCATCTCCATGAACCAGAGCAGCCGAGTTCATGCAACCTCTGATGATGTCGTGCTTCCAATGGAAGAGGAATCAGTCACCCAGCCAAGAGGCAATCCTTAGTCTTCTTCTGTCTAGCTTTGTTTGAATGTTTTTTTGTCTTTTCTTATGCAAACAGTATGTAAGGGTTTATACAACCCGCGGCTTTAAAAGTTTTGAACAAACTCATGTTGAAGTGTTTTGGGAAACACAGTGGATAGTCCCTTTGTGCTGTTTTTCTGCTATGCACAGATACTCTGGTTCACCTTGTTTGTATTGAATGGCTGTGCACAGCTACCTTTATATATACCTCTTTTCTGTTTCTGTTAAAAAAAAAACAATGATGTTGACAGTTGAAAGTTCACCATCAAGTTTAATTGTATTTTAAATCCGCTAGGCTATCAGAATATCAAATATGGGATTCATTTATTCAATGACAGGTTGTTCTCGCGTTGTTTACGCATGAGTATTGAAATCCACCAGTTGTCATAAACCGATGAGAGGCTGTTCGCATGTTGTCTCTACATGAAATGGGACCCATGAAATCCACCAGTTGTCATAACCATAAGACGCGTTGTCCTGTGCATTCATTATCTCGTCGATCATCCGAATTTTGTGCGATCATCTGAATTCTGTGCACAAAATTAACATCATTATTGTTAAATGCAGCTGATCTCATGTCCAACGCCAACGCCTGAGACATACTATACAAGGCATACATCAGCGGTACGTTTGTTAATCGTTTTCCAATTAGATATTAGATAAACACCTAATTTGAAAAAAACATTTAAATTGTTTTTCCAACTCTAATCTCAACATTAGGTTTCCAAAAAAAAATTAACCCAAGTACGGTCATAAATAATATAGCTGATCCATCCATATATGTCATGATCCATCCATATATGTCCCCTTGAAGGGACATAAAAATATATGTCTAAATAAAAGTCCTATATAGTGATGTAGCTATATCAATTATTGTGATGTGATTGTCACATCTATCAAGATTAGTCATTATGGCTATTTTAATAAACATTATTACATTTTATTTTTAATTTTTTATAAAAATAAAACATTTTTTTTTTCAGTCGAAAAAAGACATTCCTTGGTATTCATTGAATCAAAGGAATTTTTTACATCATCGTGATATGCAGACTTACATACTGCATAGAACAACAATAGTGATATCAGTCCAAACATGGACAACACACAGCAAATACAGACCCATCCTGACAAATAAAATACAATACATAATACAATGCAAAATACCCACAGTATATCATACTCAAAGCACTTTGAGTTCACTACAATAAGAACCCCCTCATATGAAGGCTACCATAAATACAGTCATCAATGTTCCTAAAGAAAATAACAGGAGCCCAGAAATTTGATCCAAGGAGGGGATGAGTCTCTAATAATCAGTAATAGCTGCTCAACAAAAACCTGAATATATCTCAGTGAAACTGGTGAGATCAACTGTAATAGAATGAGCATATCCTAAAAGAGCTGAGATGAGCTTTCCCCAATAATCTCATTCCCAAAATATTCAGTGAGTAAGAGATGGCCCGCTGCCAAATGCAATCCCTCCTTTGATAAGATGTCTTCCCTCCTGTTATGTTCCCTATAAACATGACTGAGATCCACCCACATGAAAGAGGACATGAGAATCCTAGTATTGAGGCACTAGGCATCAAGATTCACCATATCCAGGGTAGATTCCTTTTTAGCCCAATTTATAATCACAGAGGAGTCGCCAAAGATATGTAGGTACGGTAGCCCAATATCCTTTGCGACCCATAGTGATGCCCAAAGTGCTAAGAGCTCAGCTCTGGTGTTAGTACATCTGCCACATCCGAGCTTGAAGGTAATGAGGTGAAGTTCATTCAGCCAGAGACAGAATCCCGCACCCCCCAAATTTTTTGTAGCCGCACCATCAAAAAAGATCATAGGATACACCGAAGTGGGAGACTTCCCAATGTTCCTGCTTCTGTGCTTATGAATCAGAGGAGGCTTGAAGGTCAAATAATCATCATAAATGAAATGTAACAATCTGTTCAATGAGGGCTACTGATCATCAAAACATAAACGGTTCCTAGCCTTCCATATGATGAAAAAAGGCACATACAGTAAATGTCCCTTCCGAGAAAGCCAACAAGTTAAATTTTCCTGAAAAGTATGGGCACTCCATTCCAGGTACACATTTAATATGCAGCTAAGGCCCCCAATAACCTCCTTCAGAAACCGACAACTGACAAAAAGATGTTCAACCGGCTCTGCTTCCTCTTTGCAGAGACAACATCTATTAGGAATTAAATATCCAGGATGGGCTCTCTGTATCGGAACATCTAACATCTAACATCTAATAGTTATGTAAAACTTTCAAAAAAGTATATAAATTAATTAAAGTCAAAACTATTTTTTTGATTTTGATTAATTTAAAAGTCATTGAAAAATGAATGCATCATGAACTTGTTGATAAAAATAAATAAATTAGTGCACACTGTAATTTAATTTTTTTGGAATTGGAAATGAATGGTTTATATTATTATTGCTTTTATGAACTTAAGTAAGTATGATGAGTATCATGTAAGAGGGGTGGTAAACCTCATGATTATATATACATGGCACTAATAGACATGGAATTCTCTATGCTATAAAATAAAAATAAAATAAAAATAAATGTGCATATAAAATGCAACACTAAGAATAATATAGCAATTTCACATTCCAATTTCAAATTCAAAATTATTTTGTTTAATATTTTTTTTTCAATAAAAAAATCTATATTTAATATTTTATTAAAATACAAAGTATACAGATACCTATTTAAAAATCAAAGTATACAATGCCTATTTTGTTTGAAAAGGTTTGAATGAAATTCACTCTTGAAGTATTTTAAATCAATATTTAAGATAATAGTTCTCCATCAATAAGATTCAAATGAAAAATAAATTTATGAAAACCAAATAAGATAAGATGCAAAGCAGCCAAAGTTAAAAAACAAGAGATAAATAGATTAACTTTTAAATGAAAAATGATAAATGATAAAACACCAATTTATAAAAAAAAACCAAAGACAATTACAAATTATAAAAATACAAATAATAAAAGCTAAAGAAAGGATGGAAATAATAATAATAATAGAGAAATAATATAATGAAAAAAAACAACCAACCAAAACACCAAAGGACAGATGACAAAAAAAATTATTAAAAAAACACAAAAAATCATTTAAAAAAAACAGAAAAACATAAAAGGAAAATCAAAAATAAAATACATCAAAAGAAATAAGAGTAAACTAAAACAAAATAAAACAAATAAGAGACTCATTGGAGAATGAAAAATACCAACGAGGACGAAAGAAATGAGGAAGATAACAAGTAGAAAATACAAAAACAAAAGATAGGAAAAACTAAACAACTATTACAAATATTAAATTGGGGTGTGTTTGTTGTTGTTAATGATGATGATGATTAAAGTTTACTGAGATCATGTTTGGCTTATTGGACCTTAAGAAGGGTATTACTTGGTTTGCTTTAAAATTTTGTTCATGTGCTAAAAAGGCTTGGCAAAAAGCTTTTCGAGCTCACTATAGTTTTGGCAATTTAGGAAATTAGAAATGTTTGTATTGTAACAAATACTATGAAACTCATATCTAATGTGGGTGTAAGCAAGGCACTCTAAGTGAAAGTGATTTTCATCCTCAACGCTCAAAGACTCACAAAGATGACAAACTCTTTCCACCCGTGGAGTTTTAGGAATAAATCAACGCTGAGTTTCATTATGGAGCACATGAAAGTTTGTCCTAATCTTAGCTATATATTAATTTTCCTCCTTAAACTAGTTATTAAAGACAATACTTTTAATCTTTTAAAGTAAGATTAATAACCTCCTTACAATATCTTTAAAAAAAACACAAACTAAATTTTACTAAGCTTTAAATCATCATCTTTATTAAAACTATTATTATTTTTTATAATTTCCATAACATCTCCCACAAAACATTTCAACAAGTGATGTAACTATAATCTACTTTGTCAACTAAGACCCTGTACTAAGACCTGAGCATTGAAAGGATACGTGATAGTTACAAATTTTGCTTTTATACTTGACATTCTATTAGTAGCATTGATTCAATGCTTCTTTATACGTATTAGTTTAATGGCTTTTTTTGGGTTTGTTTGGTTGTGCTGGTAGCTTGAAAAAGAGAGTAGTTTTAATGACCCGTATAAAAGGAGTATTTTCTTTTTCATAATTTTTGTCACATGGGTATCATAAAATAGTTTTACTTAATGGACAAGTTCTATTTATAAGTATAAATGATTATTTGAAAAAAAGCTGAAAATTTTTATTTCAAAAAACCTATATGAAAGCCACATAAACTTACATGATATAGAGTCATTCAAAAACTAAAAAAATGAAAATGCAAATTCATTCAAAAACTAAAAAAATGAAAATGCAAATTCATGACTCTAAAAAGAGTGTTACAAGTTGTTTTTTTTTAAGGCAAGTGGACGGAAGCTACAAATGTATGTATGGCTATTTCATAGTATTTTGGTTTTTAAGAAAAGAGTTGAAAATGCATTCTTAGCCAATTCAAAAGAAAATTTAAAAATGTAATTTCCAATTGAGTTAAAATCAACTTGTTAAAGGTTAGAAAAAATCATTGTAAAAACAAGGAAAAAAGCTGAAATTTTTTTATTTCAAAAAAGCTATATAAAACTTGAGAAACTTGCATGATATAGAGTCATTTAAAAACTAAAAAAAAATGAGAATGCAAATTCAAGACTCTAAAAAAAGTGTTAGAATTTGTTTTTTTTTTAATGCAAGTGGATGGAAGCTACAAATGCATGTATGGCTATTTCATAGTATTTTGGATTTTAAGAAAAGGGTTGGAAATGCATTCATAGCAAATTCAAACGAAAATTTAAAAATGTAATTTCCAAACGAGCTAAAATCAACTTGTTAAAGGTTAGAAAAAATCATTGTAAAAACAATTTTTAGTATTCAATTTTCATAAAAAAATTAGTATATACGACAACTAAATAACAAGGTTTCAAAATATATA